>JADAQX010000254.1:0-62049 GCA_015476325.1 Cardiosporidium cionae | reverse complement strand
GGGGGGGAGGGGAGAGGAGAAAGGAAAAGTGATGAGGAGGGGAGAGGAGAGAGAAAAAGTGATGAGGAGGGGAGAGGAGAAAGAAAAAGTGATGAGGAGGGGAGAGGAGAGAGAAAAAGTGATGAGGAGGGGAGAGGAGAGAGAAAAAGTGATGGTGAGGAGAGGAGGAGGAGGGGAGAGAAAAAGTGATGAGGAGGGGAGAGGAGGAGGGGAGAGAAAAAGTGATGAGGAGGGGAGAGGAGAGAGAAAAAGTGATGATGAGGAGAGGAGAGAGTAAAAGTGATGGTGAGGATAGGAGAGAGAAAAAAATGGTGAGGAGAGGAGAGAGAAAAAATGATGGTGAGGAGAGGAGGGGAAAGAAGAATAAGAGAGAAATAAGATATGCATATCATCAAATAAATGCGAAAAACAAATCTAATTGTGCCAGCAAAAAAGGAAAAACATAGAAATAAGATGAAAAATAAAACAAAATATAAAAAAATTATATTAAAGAAGTCAATACAAAAAAGAGGCTGGATATACGAATGTTCAATCCTTTTAAAAAAAAAATTTATATTCTATCAAGACAAAATTCTTTCAAAAATCAAAAACGTTTAGCCTCACTAATCATTGATATGAATACAATAGCAAACGTATAAACAGTAGAAAAATACTGTAAAAAATTTTTATAAAGGAAAGAGTCATCCTCTTGAAAAAATTAATAAAGAATATTCTATTTGCAGCATCCATTATTAAAAAATATGTAAATAACTTACAATTTTGTAAATTCAAAATTTTTATTCCTGATATATGTATTTGTAGAGGAATTTCAACGTATTGAAGCGCTTTCGACGATGCAGTTTGAAGGAATGTCTGAGAAATAACAAAAGCATAAAATTATACGATAAAAAAGAAGTAGAAGAAATAGTAATTCAAAGATGATAACTTTTTTAGTCTATCTTCTGTATATACACCCAAAATGTCGAATAATTTTACAGAAAGGGTGATTTGAGAAAAAAATATACTCCCTCTCTGATTTTCTTTATCTTCTATGTGGCCTGCCTCCGTAAATCTCTCTAGCTATAGAAAGAGTGGGATTCTCATTTATCTCTCTAACTTGCTATAAAAAAATGAGATCCTCATTTTTCCTGTCCTTCCTTCCTCTCTTTTTTCTCTCCCCCCACACCTTCCTCCCCCCTTTGACATACCCGCATCAACCCTCTCAAGAGCGTTGCTTGCCACGTTTCTATTCCAGTAGGAGTTTTCTTCTTTGAAGCATTCTCATGGGGAGGATTCTGACATCCTCCACTATTGTCTTCTTCATCACTCATCATCGTAGAAATTGGCCTGAAGGCAGTTTGTTCATCCTTTAGAAATGGCTGTAAAGAAGTAGAGACCTCAGAGGCAATTTCTTCCACATTGAGTGGCACGGAAATGGAAACAGCAGCATTTTTTGTTTCCATTGGAGATGTTTCTCCTGTAAGAGTGGCCATTGCTTCATTTTTTTCTGACAGTTTTGTATTTTCATCACTTTCTTCTGACAATTTTCCAAGAGAGGAAGAAGAAAAGGTGCTGCCCTCCTCTCTCTCACCCACAAGAGTGGTAGCCAAGGACTGACGCAATTGCATCAAAAGATGATGTAATCGCTTCTGTTTTGAAGCTTTCTGCTGTTTCAACTGAGAGGCTGTATGTATATCCATTGGCCGGCAGAACTTAGGGTGAGAAACTGATTTCCAGAGAATTCCCATTTCTTGGAGATAAGGAGACAAGAGTGGATTCCTGAGACCATGTGATCCCTCATGAGGAATGTGAGGTGGAGAGGCAGAGGCGTGATGGTAGATATGCGAAGGGGAAACAGCAGAAGGGCTGATCCTTGAGACAACAGAAGGCGAGAATGGTTCATGGTGGCCACTGCGGGAGGCATTGCAGTGAGGAGGGCTGGTAGAAAGAAGAGAATGACCGGTAGATTTAGGAAGGGAAGAAGAAGGAGAGGGTGACGCAGGGCACTGAAAGGAGACTCGAGAGGAGAGTGTTTCAGCAGAAGGGGATGCATTCACTATTTTTCCAGCCGTATTCACTAATAGTGTAGAAAATCGTTGCCGCTTGACAGGAGCATCATACGTGTCTCTTTCTGTTCGAGTGGCACATTCTGAGGCAGTTTCCAAAATCTGAGCTAAATTTAAACAGGCAGGGAAGGTCCTGTGTAGAGACATACCATATGTTTGTTCCTGGGATTCCTTGTGCCAGCTATGGGTCCGCTTAATTACAGGTTTTGTTAGAGGAGAGAGAGAACGCTCGCTCATAGGCGGCAAGGTGTTACGAGGAGACGTGGGTGTCAGAGTAGAAGTAGGGAAAGGCGATTGCTGCGGAGGGGAAGGATGCGAGGATATGAGGGATGCCACAGCCAATGGTGCATTCTTTTCCATCATAAGCGCTTCATACAAACGGTAGCAGTCTTCCTCTGGTAGATTCTCTACAGCACTTCGAAAAAGCTTCTGCATGTACTGTGAAATATAGTGTTTTCTTTGTTGTTCAGGGAAGAGAACATTTGTAGGGTGTCCTATGGGGACGGTGGATGTTGGGTCAGCTGCGTTCGTCGAAACCAAGGGAAAAACACCCAAGCCATGAAGAAATGGGAGTGTCATCTCTGCTTCATCCTTCTCGTGCTTCTCTTCCCGCGGCAAAATGTATCCTCTAGAATGCCTACCATCGATTCCACTGAATGTATGTACACCCGGAGCACCGCATTTTACGCAATTTGGGCGTAATGGGAAATACATCTGCTTTAAGCACTCAGAATCTCTTTTGGTCATCTTGACAATTTGAGGTTCTGGGCTCAAAGGGCAACCAAGCGGCGTACAACGTCAACGTCAGCAATCATCCGCAATGGCCCCTAACGTAGCTCCACGAGTAGAAGCGCTGCAAATTTGTTTACTAGAAAACGTTAAACTTTTCCGGACGATCTGAAAAACAGTAACGACCTTCCTCGAGTACGATGAAGAATGTATCATGAAGCTTGCCCATAAAAGCGAATAGATAGGGAGACTATGGCCGTCGCTTCAATAGCAGATTAAGTTATTCTATTACTGTCGGAGAATTATTTTGAGATGCAACCATCAGATGGCATTAAGAAAGAAGCTGAAAAAAGTAAGCAAATGTACAGTTTTTGGAGGTATATCTCACGTACTCTATATTTCTAATACTCTGTATTGAATTAGAAACGTTTTTATAATTTAATCAAGGTAGCTTCTACGCAAAATGGGTTCGAACCGAGGCGAGCCGGGAAGGCTGCCTATGGAAAAAATAGGTATTGCTTGGCACCTGATTGATTCAAGGGTGCAGTGAAGCAAGTACAGTTTTATAATTTTCTCAAAAAAATTGTTTTTTAGAGGGCAAATTAATTTTGGTGCGAACTAGATTTCCTAATGCAAAAATGCTCGCAACCATGTGAAATCGTGTGCCAGCTTACACATTGGAAAACAACCAAGTTGCATAAGTTAGTAACTACCACAAGCATGCTCTGGCAAAGTGTATCATTTTAATGAAATAACTAAGAAAATACAAAGTCAAAGAGCACTAAAAGTTTGAAGTTCTGCTATAACATGCAGCGAGGCATCTGAATTTAAGTAAAGCTCTGAAAAGAACGAATTTTCTATATATATCATCAAGATACTGAATTATGAGGTGGCATGCTAACATAAAAAGCATTCAACGCTTTACATGCAAGCATACTTTTTCAGAACAATTTATTACAATGATTTATGACCTTTCATAATTCTTACTACAACCTTGGCATTACCGCTGTCAATTCCCACTTCATGCAGAGGACCATTTTCACAGAAAGAGACTCGAAAAACAGAACTTCACCTTGACGCAGTATTTTTTGTGTAGTATGAGTAACAACTGATTTAAGAGATCAACGTATACATGAAAGCACTGCTTAGGTGGCAATTTTCTGTATTCTTTATAACGCAATAAAAGCATAACTTGATACCAGCTATCGCTTGGTTGTGCTTAGCCTTTCCTCTTCTACTAAATTATTCAAATTCTTCCGTCTAAAAAGGTTATACGCATTTCCATTTAGAGCATAATTACACTCCGCCAATAATATATTTGTGCTACTCTTATCATACTTATAGAAATTATAAAGTGCTACATCCACTATTTCTTGCTTCTCAAGCTCTTACCAATAGTTGAAAAAATTATTATTGAACTGCATCGATTATTTCCAACATGCTTAACTAAAAGAATAGGCTGAAATACTTGTATAGAATCAGTATCATTCAGATGAATATACAAAATAGTAACTTAAAAAAAAAAAGCTACACCCTCTTCAGAAAATTGTTATTTTTCTATAATTGATCCAACATATCCGACAAGATAAATACATAGTTCATTGCCTTATCATTTGTCTATTTGAGTATTAGTTCTCTAATTTAAGTATAAAGTGCAACTAATTCGCCAACATCTCGTCACGTAGCATCGGATATATTTTGCAGTAAAATATTCATACATCGGCATCCTTCGTGTTAATCTTCTTCGCTATACCAGACCTCAACGAGTATCTAAACAAGGTAGACTAGACTTTGGTGTTAGAATTATGATTAGCGTTGCAGCCACTTTAATTTGTACATATAACTAACTCATTGAGCTATATGCACTGATTGGTACAAATTGTGTGACTGTTCTTATGCTACGAATTTCTTTGCTTCTCAACGAATCGTACCGCAATAATCCTTCTTTCTGAAAATTTTGCTCAAGCCGCATGGCATCCGAAGTTTCTACACTCCAATCTCGGTTCCAAATAATGTGATAGATATGTCTACGCAAACTAAAGCCTCCCATAATATAAAATAAGAAAACCATTACCAAATTCAAGCTAATCAAGAAAGTAGATGCATTGTCTAGAAAGAAGCAGGGTTAATAAATGCTGATTCTTTCGGAGCACATTTTTCTCTAAATTCATCTAGTTGCATTTCTTTGTTAGCTAACAGGCGGGGAAACACTACGTTCTATAGCATTTAACAACCGCATCTATCCACCTGAACTAAACGAGAGACCACGGATCAATGGAGGAGTGTTGTGTTCTTTCTTTGCATTCTGTTTTTGTTCTCTATTTCTGCCCACGCTTGCAACTTCTTCTAGATGAGGAAAAAAGAATCTCGAATAATAGTGTACAGTCACACACACCCATACTATAGCTGAAACAGTACTTCATCGCCATAAAGGTACGTGCAAGCATTTTATGGCGGCCATGTCCATCGTTATTTAAAAAAATGCGTGTGAGACACACATTACACAACTCTTGAAGGAATAAAAAACCAGCTAGTAAATTTGCAGGAGTGAAGGCTGATCTTACCGAGAATTGCCCTGCTTTTTGAGCCGCTGCTTCTATTCCATTCTAGCAACTACCGATGCGTGTGGGATTGAATGCAAATTCAACAATTTTAAGCTAGGGATATGGAAGATGTTTAGAGTATACTCGTGTCTTATAGCCTGCCTATTTCATGCCATCGCAGTTGGCCCCCTTATACACAGTTGAAATAAATGAGACGAGTAAGTATAGATTGGGTTTATTTATAATAAAAAATGTAGCTAAAAAAATTGGCCAATGACAAGGGTTTTGTTTGTTCCATTAAATTTTTCAAAATTTCAATTGCGCCACCAAAAATAATTCATAAAAAAGCTATACTTGCACACACAGTGACGAGAGCCAGAACTATTTTTGTAAGCCATGGAATAGACTGAATATAGTCTTTACATGCATCATAAACATCGAAAAAACTAGGAAACATTTTCTGTCCATCACAAACATCGATCAAACTAGGAAGAATTTCCTTAAGCAAAAATAAAACAAAACAGGTGATGGAGAGCTTTATAAGGATTTTGTTAATCGTATAAGCTTGCTAACAACCTCTCCATTAGCAAGCGCAGAAACGTCACCGAAATCATCATAATTTCCAGCAGCAATTTTTCTTAATATTCGTCGCATAATCTTGCCACTGCGAGTTTTTGGTAAGGCTATAAATACAGTCATAAACCATGCAGAAATCCTCTTTTATTTTAACTGTTACCTCTCAACATAAAACTATTGCAAATGAAAGCACTCCCAACCTGTGAATCTTACAGCAAACACACTCTTCTACTCTTGCAGTTTTTCAGCGGGGATAGTATCTCTCACAGTTTAAATTAGAGAGAGGTGTGGCCTCGAATACATGCGATCTTCCTTTAATAAAGTATAGAGAGAGGACCTCAAAATAAGAAACAGAGTGCATAAAATTCAATAAAATAATAAAAAGATCTTCTCATGGTTTCATAAAAAAGATAGAGTCTACTCCCCTATATTTTTCTCTTCTCCTTATCAGAAACTCGTACGAGGGCTCATCCTACAAAAGAGATTCACCCTATGCACTATAAACTCTTAATAGAAATTATAAATCTATATACACTTTCTTATTCTCAATTTCAAAACATAAATTCTATTTGTTTTACAGAAATTCCCACACTTTCTTGATAACCAAATGCTTACAAAGAAAAATTCATAGGCATGTGTAGAGAGGATGTATATATTATTAGATAGCATTCAGTAGAAGGAAAAAGAGGGAAGAGTTGTGTGGCTATCATTGGATATTCTTCTGTTGGTAGCATTGGCTAGGATGGTATTTCACACAGCAGAAACTAAAAAAAGTAGAGAAGTGTATACCTCTGAAAAAATAGCAGAATGCTCTTCCCCCTCTCCTACAAGTTTACTCTATAATAGAAGAATAAAAATGATTCCTGTGACGTAGATGCCTCTAATCAATGCACAGGATTTGTATAAACTAAAGAATAGACTAAGGAGAGAAAATAGATGGATTTTTATACAAAAAAAGGATTGGAAAAACGGAGAAAATTCACTTTTATGCTTCTCTATTCTGTAATCTCTCCATTAAAAAATGTATTTACCACGACTAAAGATAATTACATCAGGTGTGGCAATAGGTCCAATAGCATTTCGAACGCTCTTCTTTAACTCTGCTATGGCTACCTCTGCAGAAGTGGATTGGAAGACACAATCCTACGAAGTATAGAAACAATTATAGAAAAGAAGATTCTATAAAATTTAAAAATCATTGAAAAATAAACAAAAATTTTTGTAAAATTTCGAATCCAATTCTCAAATACTCTAAACAGAGACATTTTCACTTAATAAAAGATAAACAAAATCAAAAGAATTTATACTCAACCCACAAAATACTCTCAGGATGTGTTTCTTTAATAGTTCTTCTTCAGAAGGAAGAGAATGACTGAGCAAAAGGCTTCCATTTAGTTTAGCTTTAAAAAAGAGGAAATAAATATAATATTCCAGATTATATATTAAGAGAGTGAGATAGAATGCTTTTTTGTTTATACATTTTCAAAGAAATGCCTCTGAAAACTTTTTCATGCACCACATACTCTTGATTTCTTCTCATCCTCATTTTCCTCTTTTTTTTCATCCTCCTCCTTCCTCTATAAATTCAACAGAGTCTTCATCTGTATAGACTACTCTTTGTATGAAATTTCTTCTAAATCACCTTCAATGTAACATAACAGAAAATTCCTGTTCCTTTCACTGGATGAGGATATCCAACAACAGCTGCTTCTGCTACCATCAAATTTTGTACCAACGCATGCTCTATTTCTGCAGCACCTAATCGATGGCCTGAGAATGAAAGTATTATATATCCACAAGAAATGAAACCGTATGACTCTATTAGATATAGATTATATGTATACTATGAAGAAAAGTGAAGAGAAATATGCCAATGCATCTCTTAAAATGATATCAGAAGGAAAAACTTTTTCTTTTCTTTTTTTATAGAAAAAGAGTAATAAATGCGTATAGAGTGTTGCTATTTAGAGAGAAAAAGAGAGAGAGAATAGAGAGAGTTGAAATAGAGAGAGTTGAAATAGAGAGAGAGTAGAGAGAGAGAGAATAGAGAGAGAGAATAGAGAGAGAGTAGAGAGAGAAAGAATAAAAAGTTGAAATAGAGAGAAAATAGAGAGAGAATAGAGAGAATAGAGAGTTGAAATAGAGAGAGAGTAGAGAGAGAATAGAGAGAGAGAGTAGAGATAATAGAGAGTTGAAATAAAGAGAAACAAAGATTTGAAATAGAGAGAATAGAGAGTTGAAATAGAAAGAGTTGAAATAAAGAGAGTTGAAATATAAAGGGAGAGTGGAGAGAGAGAATAGAGAGTTGAAATAGAGAGAAAGAAAAGAAAAGTTGAAATAGAGAGAGAAAAAGAGTAGAGAGAATAGAGAAAGAGTTGAAATAAAGAGAGAATAGAGAGTTAAAATATATATAGAGAATTAAAAATAGAGATAAAATAGAGAGAGGATTAAAAATAGTTAAAATATAAATAAAACAGAATAATCGAGTTGAAATATGTACACAGATAAAATAGGAATAGTAAAACTAAACATTTAAAGATATAAACTATATAAAATCAAAATAGAAAGTGAATTAAATCCTCCATTATAAAAATGACCTAAACAGAGCATAGAAAAGAATAGCAGAGAAATGGTTAGAATACAAAATTCTCTTTCATTTTTCTTCTAATCTAAAAACTGAAAAAAAAAACAATACCAGAAACATTCAATGTATCATCCACTCTTCCAGTAATCCAGAGATAACCATCTTTATCACGAATCACACCATCACCACTGAAATAATATCCTTTATAAGGTTTTAAATACGTGGAAAGCATCCGTTGATGGGAAGAGAAAACGGTTCGCATCATTCCTTTCATAAAAAAAATTCTAATAGAGTCAATATATCTCTTTAATAAAATTATATTGTAATTTCTATAAAATCCAAAGACTCTCTTGAGTTACTCTAAAACGTATACTCCCATACCTTTGACTTCTCAGAGAAAAATAAATCATTCTACACTCTATTTTGATGTTTTTTAATTTCTGGGATAATTTTCATCCATTCCATGCTTTCAATAATGCTCTTAAAAAATGTTATTTCGATTGTTTTTTTCTCTTTCTACATTTCTAAGTTCTTATCTCTTTTGCTTTTTCTATCTCTCTCCTTGCTATGAAACATAGGCTAACAATTTCCCTCCTCATCCTCTTAATTTTTCCCCCTCAAAACCTGGCCAAGAACGAGCAAAGCAGAGAATGCCATGCACTAAATTGCCATCCAAACGTTTTCCCGTTTTACTATCCAAAATCACTGGCTCAACACCAAAGAAAGGAACCTAAAAAAATATATATAATAAAAAAAAAAATAATAATAATAAAAATAAAATACATAATAAAAAAAAAAAAATAATAATAAAAAAAATAATAATAATAATAAAAAAAAAAATAATAATAATAAAAAAAAAAAATAATAATAATAAAAAAAAAAAAAATATAATGAAAAAATAATAATAATAAATTTAAATAAAAAAATAATAAAATTAATCCAAAAAAAAAAATTTCATCAAATTTTTTTTATTCTTTATTTCATACATTTCCTTTAAAACTACAAGTTCATACATTATTTTTATAAATCAAATTACCGTTGCACAGCCTGGCTTTGTTTTTATAGCTCCAGGAAAAGGTGTTAACACATGGCCACCAGATTCAGTAAGGAAATATGTATCAACAATATTACAACGATTTCTTCCAACCATTGTATTATACCATCTCCATGCTTCAGGATTTATAGGTTCTCCTACTGTCTGGATATACAAGAAGAAAAATGCATAGAAAACTGTGTGAATGTTGAATATTTATTAAGTGAAAAAAAAAAGAAAAGGGAAATGAATTAAGAGGAGAGAGAAATGTGTTGAGATGAGAGAGAAATAAATAGAAAAAAAATTCTAAGCAAATTTCTTTCTCTTTCGTAGGAAATTTTTCATTGCGTTTTAATTTCTTTTGTTTAATCGGGTCACTTTATTTTTTTCTTGACTTTTTTCTCTTCAAAAGTATGAAAAATTTAACTAGAAAATTCTGAAATCAAAAAATATCATTCTTTGTAAAAAAAAAAAATTTATAATAAAATACTTTTAAAAATTTCCTTTCATTCAACAGTTTCAACGATTAAAAAAATTTATAATTATTTTTTTTTATAATAAAATTTCAATGTAATAACGTACTCCTAATACTCGTAAACTTGATAAATCATAACGTTTGGGAAAGGCATCGCCTAATCGCATCAATGCTCTGAAAATTAAAATAAAAAATATATAATTTTTGATAGCATTTCTTTCTTTGATAGTTCATCCTACTTTTTACTAATTTATTTTATATAATATTCTTTTTCTTATTTAATTATTACAGTCTTTCCTATTTTACTTTTTCATTCTCTTTTTGTTACATAAAAGTAAAATATCAACTATCCATTCTTCCTTTTATTTTTTTATAGATTTTTTCTTTTTTATTTAAATAATTTATATCTCACCGAATGGCAGTTGGAGCGGTGTAAAATTGTGTAATTTTATGACGATCAATCATTGCCCTGAGAAACAGAAAAAATTAAATATTAAAAAAAATTTTAAATTATTAATTATGAACTAAAAATACAAAACACATTTTCTCCGTCTCTATTGCATTTAATGCTTTCCTTATAAAAAAATTTATAAAATTTTCAAAATAAAATTATTTAAAATAGAAGCCTTTTTGTTTTTCATCTCTTACAATTTTAAAAAATATTTATTTTATATTTTAATATACTTTATTTCTTTGTGATAGAAATTTCTCACAAGAGAATAAAATCCTCCTTTCATCTCCTGGAGATTTCTTTATCTTTCTTAATACTTTTATTTAACAAAAGTGAGCAAACTTTATTTGCATTATATTTCCACCAAATAATATAAAAAATATAAATTCAATCTATTTTAGCCATGGGTAGTCTTATCCTATACTCTCTATAATTCATAGTAAGATTCCTTCTCTCTCATTTGTTAGTTCTCTCCTAATATAGTTTATAAGTTTGCTCCATCTTTCTATTTCTTTTTCTAAAAGTTTTTTCTTCTCTCTCATATTTTTATTTCTTTTTCATTTTTTCTTCTCTCTCTCCTCTATAATACATTTTTTCTCCCTCTTCTATCTCAACTTTTCTTTTTGCTTCTCTAAAAATTTTTTTACTACTTAATTCATCATCTTTGAGAATTTTTTTTCTTTTATTACCAATATCTTCCAGCATCTGGATATGTTGGAATAGATTCAAATATAAAAGTAGTTAAACCATTACAGAGAGGTCCATAAACTATGTAAGAATGGCCTACAAATAATAAATTCAAAATAAAAATATAGTAAAGAAGAAAATTTTGATTTATTATTTTAAATAAAAAATATATATAATAAAATTAATATGCAAAAAAGAATATTCATTGATTGAGAAAAAAAGATTGAGTATTTGTAAGTTAGAAAACACACACAGAGATACTCTCTAATATTTAAATAAAGAAATGAAAGCTATGTAAAAATTAAAAGAGAAATACAAAATAAAATAAAATAAACATTACAGTCTATAAAAATTATAAATATTGTCTATAAATAAAAATTATAAATATTGTCTATAAATAAAAATTATAAATATCGTCTATAAATAAAAATTATAAATATCGTCTATAAATAAAAATTATAAATATTGTCTATAAATAAAAATTATAAATATCGTCTATAAATAAAAACTAGAGAATTGTTTTCAAAATTTTTATTTTCTCATAATAAAATTTTCTTATATAAACTATACTATTTACCAGTAATCCAGCCAACATCTGCTACACACGCATAGATATCACCAGGATGAACATCAAAAACATATTTATGAGAAAGAGCAATATAAAGAAGATAACCAGCTGTTGTGTGGGCAATTCCCTACTCAGAAAAATACAAAAATTCAATTTTTAAAAGAAATTTCTTTGAATTTTGTAAATTTAAAGATGTATGAACCTTTCAATAAATAAAACACAAACGTTAAAACTCTCAAAAATGTATTCACATATAAATGTTGGATTTCTTTTAGTGTTTTATTTATTCATAAAATCATTTTTCTCTTTTTATTTTTTATTTCATTCCATTTTCATTCTCAAAAAAATAATACTATTTTCGTATACATACTTTAGGTTTTCCTGTAGAACCAGAAGTAAAAAGCATAAAGAAAAGATCCTCACTGTCCATCGTTTCAATAGGACAATATGGCCGCATTTCCGCCTAAGAAGAAATAAAATATTTATAAAAATAAAAATAAAAATAAAAATAAAATAAATTATTTATAAAAAAAAAATAAAAAATAAAAATAAAATAAATTATTTATAAAAAAAAAAAAAAATAAACTATTTATAAAAAATAAAATAAGGATAAAAGAAAATTATTAAAATAGCATTCAGCCTTTATCTTTCTCTACATTTGGATGTATTGCAGTTATATAAAACAAATTTCATTAAATTTTTCACTCATATATAGAGGAATGCATACACTTGAAAAACTATAAATCTTCTTCATCTCTGGTTTTTTATTACCATATATTCTTTCCCCATAATATCACGACCTTCAACAAAATTAATAGGTTTTCCTGTAAAAGTAGGATCGAGTGGAAAATTTTTAAATGAAAATGAAAAATAAAAATTAGAAAAAGAAGATAAAAAAAAGAAAGCAAAATAAAAAGGGTGAAAACAACTACAAGAGATACTCTAAAACCAACAAGAGGAAACGAAAATAATTATAAATAAATAAAAAAAACTAATTTCTATTCGTTTTAACAATCTAGACAAAATATTGCCTCTATATACAAAACAGAAACATTTTTGAGTAATATAAAATTAACCTATACGTTTAAAAATGATACAATGTTTAACATTTGGACAATTTTTTAAAGCCTCATCAGCAATATCTTTCAAAGGAATAATTTTTCCTCCACGAATGCCTTGATCAGCGGTGATAATCTAAAATAAATAATAAAAATTAATAAAAAAACAGAGGATTCTACAAGAGAACTTACATTGGTATATCCTAATGAAATAAAATTTTTAAAAAATATTTTAAAGTCGATATTTTGACTGTTTCTGAGTATAACGAAGGAATTTGTTTTTTAAAAGAAAAAATTGAGATTTCTCTTCTCTCTTTCTCAAACTTCTCTTTCTCTCTCATTATAATTTCTCCAGAAAAAATTGAAATTTTCTCTTCTTCTCTCATTCTCTCTCGTTATAATTTCTCCAAAGGAATGCGTTTGAGAAATTCTTAACTACATTTTTTAAACAAATAAAAGAAACTATTTCCATCGAATTTATAAAAAAAAAATAAAAGACATCTTTCACTCTCTTCTTACTATTTTATATATATTTTTTCATTTTACAGCATTTATAAAGAGAGCACAATCTATATAAAAATATATATAAATTTGGAAAAAAAAAAATTTCCCCCTCTACTATTATTTCATCATAGAATACCTTCCTCCTTCATCTCTCTCAAAAATTATTTTTTTGTGTTACTCACAATTTGAGAATCAGCCATAAGAATACGTTCTTGTAAACTTTGAGAGGAGAATCCAGCAAATACAACACTGAAAAGAAAAGAATATAAAATACACTTTATAGAATGCAAATAAAAGAAATATACTCTACAGTTTCATAACTTTATAAAGAATATAAAACAATAGAAATAAAAAATTGTATACACCATCTAAAACGAAAACCTTCAAAGTTTAAAAAAAAAGTTTCATTTTATATTGCAAACACAACTTTCTATCTTTATTAAGTAATATAAAAATAAAAATAAAAATATTATCTCCCTTTATAAAATCCTTCAAAAAAGTTTTCCAAATTTTAAAAAAATTTCCAAATCTTTATAAAATCACATTTTTATTGCCTCAAAAAATATTATTTTGCAAACAAAATATATGGGATTTCTCTACATATCCTTTAAAAATGAAAAATATTTCCTTTAATATTTCTATTCTTAAAAATACATTTTAAAAATTAAAATACGTTTCATCTGGAGAAGTTGTAGATATGTAATGGCCTCTCCTTGTAGTGGCTATTTGGTTTTTTAAAAATTAAAAAGGAGAGAAATGCTCCTTAAAAAAAATTCAGAGCCTTCTCTCCTCTTCTTCTCCTCATTTCTCTCTCTCTTCCTCTTCTTCTCTCCATTTCTCTCTCTCCTCCTCTTCTTCTCCTCATTTCTCTCTCCATCTTTCTCAGCGGGAAGAAGCTACGTAGAAGAAGAAACTTAAACTCTCTCTTCAAAGAAATCTATACACACACCTTTGTTTCTTTGTTTCATACTATGAATACCTCATAAAAACATGCCTTTCTCTTCCGAGATATTTCTTATATATGTATACATCAATATCTACTACATTTTCTTACTTATGAGCAGCACCAATACGAGCACAGGCCAACATTGCATAGGCTACTTCAGGAATCATTGGCATATATATACAGACTGTATCGCCTTTATGAACATGGAGTTGTTTCAACATATTAGCAAATCGACAAACTTCCACTGAAGAAAATGGAAAAAATATTATAAATACATGTTTAAAATTGAAAGAATTTTATACAATGTCTCAACTTGGATAATGCTGAAAAAAAAGAATGAAAATTGAATTAAAATTAAAAAAGAAGAGAGAGTAGAGAGAGAAAGTAGAGAGAGAGAGAGTAGAGAAAGAGAGTAGAGAAAGAGAGTAGAGAGTAGAGAGAGTAGAGAAAGAGAGTAGGGAGAGAGAGTAGGGAGAGAGAGTAGGGAGAGAGAGTAGGGACAGAGAGTAGGAAGAGAGAGTAGGAAGAGAGAGTAGGAAGAGAGAGTAGGAAGAGAGAGTAGGAAGAGAGAGTAGGAAGAGAGAGTAGGGAGAGAGAGTAGGGAGAGAGAGTAGGGAGAGAGAGTAGGGAGAGAGAGTAGGGAGAGAGAGTAGGGAGAGAGAGTAAAGAGTAGAGAGAGAGAGTAGAGAGAGAATAGATAGAATAGAGAAATAATAGAGAAAGAATAGCGAGAATCAAGTTAAAGTAAAAAAAGTAAAAATAAAAGAGAAAATGTGCAGAAATAAGTTGAAACAATGTTAGAAATAGAAAAAATAAAATAGAAATGAAAAAACGATACTTCTTTCAACAATAAGTAGAATGACAAACTTAGTAAAGTTCGATAAGTAATTTTAAGTATCTCTTCAGGATCATCGCCTTCCCATATGATAGCAATTCTATCAGGAAACTGTTCAGCCCAACGATCCACACAATTATCACATACCTACAGAAATATAAAGAAAATTAAAAAAACAGAAATTTGAAAATTATTCTAACACACGTGTGCGTTCAATCCTGTGAAAAAGAATTCTTATATATTCTCTTTTTTCTCTTTGCAATATCTTTCATTAACAAATGGGGAAGCAAAATGATTCAAGCTGCAATTTTTCACAGTTTCTAACAATAAAAAATATATCCAATGTGCAAAATAAATGAAAAAAATTGCAAACAGCGAAGATCCTATTAGAAAACAAGCAAAAAGAGAAAAAAAAATAATTTTATTAAAAACTGTAATCCTCAAAAAAAAGGAAAACACAACAAAATAAACTATAAAAAAAATAATAATGAAACCAACTCTCTAAAAAATTATTTAAAAAAATTTTCTCTACATATACACAAGGAAATTATCCAAACAACCCACAAAATGGATGCCTCCTACTAGAAGCCATAAAAAATATCAAATAAAAACGTATTTACATACTATTAAATGGAAAAATTCTTACATTGAGTTTTCCATTGATAAACCATCGAAAATCTCCTTCTAATAGAGACCTGCAATACAAAAGAATACCCTCTGTAAGCATTTTAGCAAATATATGAGCATTTCAAACAAAGAGAAGAAGTCACACTCAAGAAGATTTCTTGGAATTATTTTGAAATGCTAGAAATGAAAGCAGTAACATTTTTAACAGAGTGTGAATTTTGCTGCTATTTCCCACGAAAATTTTTTTCTCACATATCTAATACTGAGCAATTCTAAAAAGAGTGGAAATGCTTTTATACACTATTTTTTTTTTAACTCTAAAATTGTGTTTTTCCTTCATTTCTATAGGTACAAACTCTCTTTGTTTTCTCTTTCCCTCTGCACAGCTATCGAATTTTCAACGTTGCAGACGTTCAAAATGCCTCTGAAAAGCAAAAAATAAAAGTATTTAAAACTCTAACTATTTGATAGAGTGAGAAAATTATTTTATCTCTTTACTTCCTTCCCCCCCCAAAAAAACCAACCCGGCTGTTGTCCGATTGAAGGGACTTATCCATCGCAAGTTCTCCAAAGCCATCTACAAGTTTGAAAATACAAAAAAAAATAAACTTTCAACAGGGTATACAGAGACACAAAACATGGATAACTTTATTCATTATGAAAAACACAAATTTTGATACAAAAATGAAAACACAGGGAGTACTACAAGAAGAAAAAAAAAATCTGCTGTATGTACACACGCAAAAAAAATTTTTATCACTGCTGTACGTACACACTCAAAAATTAATGAATACCCGCCTGCACTCTCTTTTTTATATTTCTTCCACTTATTTTTAGTTTCATTGCATAACATGCATTTCATTGGTCCAATAGACCACCCTTTTTCAGCTTTCTTCATCGCATGCCTCGCCTCTTCCTCTTTTTTTTTATTTTCCTTCATTACGCTTCGAATAATTCAATAAATCTAACCTCCTTCCAGAAATTATCAGCATCGTGAATACTGCGGTAGTACATGTGATCATACATTTCCTAGATGAAAAGAATAAATTATATTTTAGAGGCGTCAGACAAAAAGGGTGCTTTTTTTTCTTAAAGACTGCATAGAACAACAGAATGTGGTTAAGAAAATTTGCTTATTTTGCATCCCTTAAAATACATTATGAAAAAAGAATAAAACGCAAAACTACTACTTCAAAAACTAAATATCCTTGCTTATGATTTCCTGAAAAAACAATGCGAGGCTGCCGCATGCATTCTCCATATCACATGTAAATATAACCCTATCATCAGTGCTTCAACAAGCAAAGTAGAAAAGAAAAAAATGATGCATTCCCTCACTCAAAAACTAGAAACACTAATACTTAAATAAAAATGTGGTACGTCCTCATCTTTTGATATTTGATGTTATCAGCAACCCCGTTCGATTCACATAGTATATGCAATAAATATTTAATGAATACAGTGTGTATTTTCTTTGGGTTCGTGGCAGAAAACATGACCAGAAATTTATTTCCATAAAATAAAGGGGGAAAGGCTGTGCGTGCGCATATTTGAGGAATCGGCAACAGTTACAAGTTGATGAAAATAAAAATATTTGTACCCAATTGATAAGGAATCAATACTACTTTGAGCTAAGAATACATTTCTCAGGCTATGATAAAGCAAAACTTTTGGTTTTACAGCAAAGAGTTAGAAAAACCACCGGACATAATACCAAATCCAAGTTGACGAAATAGTGGATAGAAAGAAAGCAACCACCAACATTACGATTGCATTGCTCATCAAAAATCATTCAGACACAAGGAAAATAAAAAGCTAAGACCGAAGTGCAGAATAAATGATTTTCAACTTTCCCTTCTTTGCATTGATTTTAAATGAAGCATCCAAATTGTCCTTATCTTCACATCATTCTATATTAAAAAATGCTTTATAAAGTTTTTTGATTTTTATTGTATCAATCAATAAAATGCATACTCTTGAGAAGATATGGCAGCGTTCTTTGTTTTGCGGTGCAATGTCATATATTTCAGACTGTGGAATCGTCTTCTCAATATTTTCAATATTTGCTTGCGCCTCCTCCATAATTTCAGAAGAATCGTTTTCTACACCGTTTTTTTCCATGGTGTAATACTGCGAAAATTTGAAAGAGAAAATGAAAGATAGCTGCCAACAGACAGACGTTAATGGTCGGTCACTCACAGTGTTAAGAACAGAGTGCGACATACAAAGTGAAACCAGACTAGGAAACTTCGAGTATAAAGCTATTACAAATAAAAACTGCGCTCGCTATATGAATGAAGACGAAAGCCTAGGTGGGGCATACAAAGCTTAGATTGTGCACATTTACTTTTGCACTTTTCTAAACAGCATTTTTTGGTTGGGTATTGAAGGCTGCAAAAAGAGGGTGCACTAGCATTCTACCTAAATCTCACACTGCTAAAGAACGGACATCGTCGAATTCTTACCCCCGTGTCGTCACCATTGAATTTGGCACTGCGACGATTGTGTGCTTGACATGTTTTTTTAAGCATCGGTATTATAGGGCGATTCGCTTTGTTTGGACAGCTATGCTCTTCGATAATATAGAGCAGATAGGCTTGCTATTTGCCCGTATTATGAATGAACGGTAACTACGCGCAACCGCCTCTTAATTGAGGGATTTCTTGATGATCCGCCGCTTCTTCAAATTGCAGCAACCCGGGCTGCGACGCGAAGCAAGATTACGAATCATTTGGAGTAATTCAGCACAACAGCGTCTCTTTGGCAAGGAGCTCAATATCGTAGCGCCACCCTGTGTAGTTCTCCGTGAATACATATCAGTGTGTGCGAAAAACAAGCAGAGCACAGTTACTTTTCAATTCGTTGAACCGCACAGTCTCTTCTCCCGTGTTCCATTCATAAGAGAATAAGTTTAAAGCGCGTAACGCTTTTATGTTGATTGCTAACAGCTTCTGTTCTGAGCTTGAAGGGAACATTTTGGCGCACTCGCACTCGAAGATGAATAATACTCTGCAGATTTGAGGAGCGCGTTACGGTGAGTCATGGCACATACCGTTGTTTCGAGTTAAAAGGGATACTATTATTTTGTTTTTATTTGAAGTTGCAAAAGCCTTTGAGTATGGTGTAACATTTTGCCACCATCCAGTGTATAGAAACAAATCAATAAATCATTATTGGTTCGAAATCAAGCAAGAAATCAAAACAAAAATAAACACGAAGAAAATACAGACCTACGCAAAATCTTGATTTGTTGTTGCATGCATTGAAATGATAATTTTAGCCTGTATGTACTATGCTAGCAACTTTTGCTCAACATATGTGAGATAAAACATGATACGATAATATTAAATATACAGCCGATGAATAGTGCATAACAGAAAATCAATCGTATATCTCCACATTACTACTCTCTCGCAGACATAATTTTTCATAAAATCTCTTGTGGCCATGACAACGGTAGAGGCCGTGGTAAAATGAATTAAGTCAGCTATCTAACGCAACTTACCGTGTAACATTCGATCCACGCAAATGTTACAACATGCTCAAGCATATTATTTTCTTAAGTAGTGATGATCATGTTGAAGGGAAATAATCAGAAAAAAAAGTGCAAAGACACCCCTCATTTAGTGAATAGCGTGATATATGTTGCATACAAATATTGTTACGTTATGAGCAATGAATTCATAAAAAGCAAAACAGTTTCTCCCGGTTTTAAAATAAAAAGTGCCCAGAAGTACAATTGAAAAGATGGGTGCATACTACAGTCTTATAGAAGATGATTAGCAGCCCTGTCGTACTTGCTACATTGGTCGTAAAAGCAAAATTTTCTCGTGCTTACTTTTTCTTGTAAAAACCTAATTTGTGTGTTTCGCACAGCAACCCGGTTATAATGAAATGAAGTATCAGTTTTTAAAGTAGGCAAACAATGTTGTTCTATACAGATTCAGAGCCACTAATAGTCATTATACGTGCAAACCCACAATTTACTGCGTCATTGCGATGGATGCGAAGATTGAAGGCAATCACTATTGCACTGATATTCTCATTCTCGATTAGGCATTAATTTCAAGCAGTGAATGTAGCCCAGAAACTCATATATCCCAAACATACCACTTCATTAATACTCAATTAAATAGTGAAATTGAAACGCAAAAGAAAAATGCTATGCACATACATGCAAAAATTCATATGTAAAGTTAAAATAATTTTACTTCAGTGTGTTCGCTTACAAGCGTGTACTTTTCTTTAACGTGATCGATTTGGCTGTATATCGTTGCGATTGTTGTAAAAGAAAGTAAATCATAAAACAATGATTAGCATCATACACGAAGTAGCAGTGTTACTATTGTGACGTAAGGGTATGTTAGATTAGCAAACAATACAAAATTGTAGATGAATAAAAAAAATTTCCCACGCCGGGATTTGAACCCGGGTCGCCTGGGTGAAAGCCAGGTATCCTAACCGACTAGACTACATGGGACACAATATATACTGGTGTAATCATATTTAATACATGCTGGGATTGCCACTTTTTCAAAGATGTCACCGGCTCTTTTGCTATTGAATAAATTCCGGCTGAACTGGGTACCGCAAGAATTACTCTTTACCCATTTTGTATAAAAAAGGTCATCGTAGACATAATCGATGTTTCACGTATGACCACTAAAAGGAAAATGGCTCATTGAGAAGGAATTATTTACCCTGCCTCCTGCCTAGAATGAACTTTCTTAAAAAGTAGCTTTTTCTTCTTCTCGTGCTTGTGGATTAGAGCGTCTGTATTGCTAACATTGCCTTTTCGTGATAGAACTTTTGCTGCTTACCACATGCGCAATTACCTGGGCATTTTATGATTTTGTTTTTCTAACGATTCTTCTGTCATTGCTTTTTCTGAATCTCTTTATTCTTTTAAACAACGCAGCAGTTATCCTTGACTGACGTAGAAACTTATAAGCAAAGAAGGTAATTTCGTAAGTAAACCAAGTAGCATTCAATAAGAATGTTGTATAGGTTATTAGGACCACTATTCTTGTAGTCGCAGCAGTGTTTTGGTTAATTGTTTGCTTTTGTTTTTGTATTTTGTAGTTTAAGTCAGCTTTTCTTGTTTTCTCTATTCATATATATGGGGTACTGCAATGCTGTCATATACGTACACGTAGCATTCTTTACTTTTTACAAAATGGAGAGATCACTAGTAATTTCATCAGTATGCATTTCTTCTGTATTCTTGTATAGCAATTGTGCTCTGTGCTGGTAAGCAGCTAGTATTGCGAAGCAGTAATTAGTTTTGCTGTAGTCATGCGATTTCTCACCATCACTTTTGCTACGTGAACTAGTCATTCCCTTTACATGCAATAGATAGCAGTTCGTTTCGAATTTTCATATTTACAGAAAATATAGCGATGCGCATAAATTGTTGTAGACTTGCACACGACAACGAAAATTAGTTTCGTAGGGACATTTAATTCGAATAAAGTCTTCTCAATTTTGAAATCGTATTTCCATTGAATGTTGAATATGTTAGTAGTGGCTGTACTTATTCATATCTTCGTTGCATTATGACCATTCGTTACTGTAGGATATCTGCAACAAATTAGATGATCATAACAATCGTGTAAAAAATGCCAATTCAGCAGTTTTCGTCTCGCTCTCCCTCGGGCGAGCCTCAATTGGAGGAAGAATTTGAGGAGACAATTGCTCTAAGTGAGCCGCAGACTGTATTACAATTGTTTTCTAAAGATGAAGGTTCGTACTTCACAATTTTTATGTATTGCTATAAGGCATCTGAAAGGGTTGCATAAATTGCTTTTGGATTTTTAATGTGCGTGTGATCATAAATTACATTTATCAATAGGGACGAATGGCTGGTGTTTGGAGTGTTAAATGAGCGCATTTTTTATTAAGTTTTGGTTTCTCGGAATGATAAAGGAGGGATAATCTTGAAATACATCATTTAGTCTGTTAGGGTTATCATAGAGTACTTCCTGGATGAGACTATGTTTTCTTTGCGAATTTACTCTGTCTCGCTAATTTTATTGGAATAAGTGGAAGAGATGCCAGTCAATAAAAGCATAGTTGCTGTTTATTCTCTTCAGAAGGAATAGCTCGTGTTTTATTTGACTATTTGTATTTTTGAACAGGTACTGGAACTTTGTATTTAACGTCTCGTCGCGTTATTTGGCTAAGTTCACAGGATCTTGATAAAGGCTATGCTATGGACTACCCCTTCATTGTGCTCCATGCAATATCTAGAGATCCAGGTTCTTGCATAGTGATCCATTTACAATATCAATTATAAAATTATTTGAAAGGTGGCTATTTATATTCTCTTTTCTGCAATTCGTACATATTGCAATTAGAAAATGTATGGTTGGGTGTACTAGGCCGCCATACTGTAGGCCTTGTTATCATTTTTGATGGCTCTATAATTTTTTTTCTCCTTATTTATTGTTAATGGTGCAGCTACCTTTGAACATCCTTGTATTTACTGTCAACTTCGGGAAGGAATTAATGGGGAAATTAATGAGGATTTCGAAGAAGAAGAAGTTCCTATCCCTGAAATGCGATTTATTCCAGTTGATTCCTCGTTAGTGTAACCATATTTTATCTACCGCTATAAAATTTTACATTTTGAAAAAATTTCCTGTTGTAAGCCGTCTTATTTTTGGGAATGCTTGAAAAAATTGGTACTATTTCATTACAGCATCCGCTATTCTCTTTTTTTCTGATCTTGTGTTATTGAATGTGAAAAAATCATCAATCTAACCCTTAAATTTTCTTTTCAGTAAACTGCAGCGCATTTTCGATGTTTTTTCGGAATTGGCCGCAGATAATCCAGATCCTGATTTCGAATGCTCTGAGGATGATGAAGATCTGGATAACTCCGTCTATTGGGAACCCCAACCTGCAATGGATGGAGAAATGAATGATGCTGACGAAGCCGCAAAACTGAATTAAGCGTTTATTTATTGTAGATAGATCCTGTCTAATGAGAAAACTTAAGTTAGCAGTGGACCTTTATATACTAAGAACGAACCTTATAGCAATCCTAATTGTTAGTAGGGAATGCGTAGCAAATTTTGGTTATAGCACACAACAACCATTTAACGAACAACAGATATAAATACAATGTGGATTTATTATTTTTCAATGGACGGATATGGGTGCCTCCTTGACATATAGCCAGTCCCAAACGAGTCCATTTAGAAAATTACTTTTTAACAAAAAGAAAACGCATTCATGAATGGATGCTCGACAAGTGTTTGAGCATTGCTTTCTGCGCATAGCAACAAAGCATAGTCATGCTTTCAAGAAATTTTGAAAAATATTTTATCAAACAAAGCAATGGCAGTAGCGGACATACAAGTATATTCAAGACGTCAAAATGATCCTACCAAATGAGGGCATAACAGTTTGGTGGTATAGCCCATATATCAAGAAATAATTATACTATGCACTGTACTTCTACTCAAGAAAATGCAGCCTAGAATAGGCAATACAAAATTGAAATGGACTTACAGTTCATAAAAAAGTGTGTTTGTAGTTTAGGAAATAGAATAAATAAATTATCCAAATAACTACCGACAATTTCTCCAGTTTTCATAGGAGAGAAAATACGATTTAAACTTTGCGCTTTGATTGCAGCGAAAGAGAATGCGAAGGTTCATGTAACAAGAAACTGTGAATATATACAATGTTTTCCTTCGTAGGAGGATAGAGCTGAAACTATCGCTTCTACAAAAAAACAGTTGTAGAGGTTAACCCTGATTTCGCAGGTGAACAGGTGAATTCATTGATTTATAGGAAACAGAATGAAAGAAGTAGAAAAACTATGAATTTCAGCCCTTCTAATTGTGCGTTTTCCTCCATTTTTTCTTATCAGTGGTTAAGTTCAAGTGGAACAAAAAGAAATTGATATGGTAAACTCTTTTCTATCATTGAAAAATAATTTTAACAATACCTACGATTAACAAAACAACAGCAAAACACTATTACGCATCACACAAAAGCGATTAAAAAGTAAAACAATAAAAAAAAAACCAAAAATAAGAGGCATGAAGCTATTGCGACTCCACTGTAGGTAAATATTTGGACAAATCAACAGCCTTTTCCCATAAGAAACCTTTGCTTTCGTCACCAAAATGACCATACGCTGCAGTTTTTTTGAAAATAGGTGCCTGAAACAGTTTTAGAAGAATAATTTGAGACAAATATGCTATTTCCAGTATGCTATATTCGTTTTAACCCACAAAACAAAAAAATAATGGATTTCATACATGTGGACGTTTTTTATTACCCATGTACATACAAAAATTTTAATGGACAAAATACTAACACTATAGCTTCCCAAACGTTTCACCTTAATATATACATTTTCTAAAAGAGTGTGTGTACGAATTTAATCGCTATTCTAATACTTCTTCTATACACAAAATACACTTTAAAGAAGTAACGTGTCTCGCCGTATCATCTTTCAATGCTCTCACAAAGCAGAATATCAGCAGGATATCTCTCACGATATATATACCGTCAGTTCCAATTCTCGTTGAATGCATCCAGGACGGAAATCAAAATTATCGCGCACAATATCAAATAGCTTCGAATCTGTTAATCCAGGCGCTGCGGTGCCATACGAATCAACAAAGATAGATAAGGGTTGTGCAATGCCAATGGAATAAGCAACCTAAACAGAATGAAATTCATTGCTTTTGTTAATAGTGTGCTCTTCGAAAAATAGTATACATTGCAGTTGAAATCACAAAAAAGTGGCACTCCCATTTGAGCTGCTTGAATCCATTCTTTTGCTGTAAAAGTAAACCTATATTTTATAGAAATCTTGTAAAGATGCACCCTTTTTCAAAATACAACTTCCAAATGCATGGACGTAAAAGTAGGATGGCTTTTGCAGAAAAAACAAAAATACGTTCATTCGATATACGTTAGTAAAAAAAATTACTACAGCATTACGCCGATACCCACCTGAACCAAAGCACGTTGGCACAATTTATTTGAAACCAAGGATTTGGCAGCCAGACGAGCCATATAAGCGGCCGAGCGATCAACCTTCGTACTATCCTTTCCAGAGAACGCACCGCCACCATGAGCTCCCCATCCTATTCCACAAAAATTTGCAAAAGAACTCATGAAATGTTTTAAGATAAACGTCTAGCATCATATATGTACAACTCATGCAAAAAATGAAGATAACACAAGGCATAAAATTTATGAAGAAGCTTCATTTACACATCTATGCCCAAAAATTGAAAGGAGAAAACAAAAAAGTAACGAAATTAGGTTACTCTGCAAGAAATTTTCGAATACACTTTTTTGATCTAATTCAGATCTAATCGACGTATAAAAGCAACCCTTCGCTCCTTCTTAACCTAATGGATAATAAATATGGAGATACTACAGAAATTTTAAGAGCGTGGGGAAATACTATCCGAGCATACCTCCATATGTATCCACAATTATCTTCCGACCAGTCAAACCAGCATCACCATGAGGACCACCAATAACAAATTTACCAGAAGGATTCAAGTGAAAAATGGTATCATCATCGATATATTTCGGGTCAATAACTTCCTTGACAACATACTGCATCAAATCTGCTCGTAGAGTTTCATTTGATACCTAAAAAAAGTAACACTAACAGTATAAATGCGCAGTAATATTCATTGCAACAATCCCGCATTCGTTTGAGAATGCTAACAGGTTAAAAGAGTAAAAATAAATTATCTTAACCATTCCTCCCAATTACTGAAAACAAGCAAGAGGATTCTACTTCTATTAGTAATCGTCACGTAAAGCATTTTTTCAAAATTTAAAAAATAATCATATTAATCCTTTCCCAAAAAATGAATTTACATGCACGTAGACTCACATGTGGAGCATGCTGGGTAGAGATCAGAACAGTATGAACTCTAACAGGTTTTAAATGTCCATTTTCCATTGATTTGCAATATTCCACAGTCACTTGTGCCTTTCCATCGGGGCGGAGATAAGGCAAAATGCCATCCTTCCGTACGGTTGATAACTTCTTTCCCAATCGAGAAGCCAATGAGTGCGATAATGGCATAAATTCTGGAGTCTCATCGGTGGCATATCCAAACATCAAACCTTGGTCACCTTTACAATGTAATACAAGGAATATAGTGGAAGAAAACTAATACAATTAAGATGCATAAATCACTTTTCCATGCCGCAAATCGAGATATTATATTTCATTGAAAAATACCTGCGCCAATTTCTTCCACGCTTTTGTTGATATGAACCGCCGCTGCAATATTCGGAGACTGTTCCTCTATTGCAACTATAACGTTCATTGTCTTGTAATCTAGACCTAATTAAACGACGTTTTAACGAAATAGCCAATTATAAAAATAAATTCTATATCGTGTTACGAAAAAGTTGGCATCACTGAATGCCTCTTGTTATATTTTAAGAGAATTAAACGAGTGCGAATGATTACAATATTCGATATTTGAAGTAAAAAATATAGCATAGACATTCAGAAATACCTTTCTGGCTATCATCATATCCAATCTCCTTTACAGTGTCTCGAACGACTTGCTCGTATTGAACGTTAGCTTTAGTCGAAATTTCTCCGAAAATCATCACCATTCCAGTTTTAGCGCAAGTTTCACACGCAACTTTGCTGTCTGGATCCTGTAATTGGTGGAAGAACAGCGTACTATCATATAAACCATGCTTCAATACTTAGGAATAAACGAACAATAAAAATTGTTGTAAACCAACATCCCTTTACAGTAAAACCGAGAGTTTGTCAAACAACAAAAATATTCATAGAAACAGGCATGCCTTTTTATTGTGGTGCTAAAAAAACAAAGATATTCTTTAAAGAACCTGTGCTAAGCAAGCATCCAATATAGCATCAGATATCTGATCACACAGTTTATCCGGGTGACCTTCATTGACAGACTCGGAGGTAAAAAGAAAATTACCCGCGGACGGAGGACGGAGAGTCGTCATTCTTGCTCAGAAAGAATATCACAAAGCAGATGCAGAAATTTAAAGAAAGAAGAAAGATAGGTCAAAGCAGAAATGTAGAAGAAGAGGAGTACATTAAACTAAGTAACAGTGCGGTTTATATACGCATTGAAGGAAGGAGAGATGGGACACTTTTACGTATCACTTTGAATATCTTTAACTGAGAGCCATCAAATAAGGGGCGTGACTACGCTTGGCTTGATGGTAAGCCGCTCTATTAACTCCTCCTTGTCGATCCGTGCCGGAAAATGGTGAAACGAGGTCTCTGCGTGCGAGAAAATATCCATGCAAGTACCTTTATGCGAGCCGGCGTTTAGTTGCATAGAAAAAATGTTTCGCTAATTTTCTTCCGAAGCATTTCGGTACTGCAAAACACGTAGCTTATTCAATAGGAAAGAGCGAGTACAAGCGTTACATTTATTTATCGAAATATCAAGTCGCCGAAAATAAAGAATATACTATTATTAATCGTAAAAGAGACTGAGCTCCGCCTACTTTACTCTTATGGTTAGCTGCATGTAAATTCTTTTAAAAGAGGAAGTTGTGGGTCACAACTCTCAGCATTGCAGAAACTTCATTTACATCGCTATTAACTCATTTCTAACTCAAAAATAGTTGCATTTTGTCATTTATTAACGATTCTACAAATATTTTTCAAAGTAATTCATTATCTTATCGCGCACCAGTAATAATAATAAGATTACCCGGAATTATAATTACGATGTCGGGGACTCTCATTCAGTGAAAATATTCTACTACTTTGCCATTCTCACTTTGCAACAATCATACTTTTATTAACCGAATTTTCGGTACCCGAATTACTTTATTCAATTGTGTTTGTAGAACCTGAGTTATGCCTTTGTGGAAAACCTCAACGAACTGCCACCACACTCAGTTTAACGATACAACGGCAAAAAAAATTTAGGTAAATATAGTAGTGTTTGGAGTTGTGAAATAGCTTTCTTACTGCAGCGGAAGCGGAATAGCATGCGGCTTTTACGTAGTATTTTCGGCGTCGTCTTGCTTACCATGTACAATCTGAAGCTGTCTGGGAAGTTGGAAAGACGTATCACATGTTCTTTATATTTCCTGTGAACACTGATACCGATAGCAACAAAACCCGAAATATTGGTACAAGATTTACACATTGATAATGTACCAGGAATGATCATTGCTGCAGCCTACCTGTAACAAATAAAATTGTAGTGTGAGTAAGTAGTATAGATAGAAGAATGACAATTAATACTAGGGCAGGTAATTGTAGTGTGGACGATATTATTAAGGCATAGGCTAAGTGATTGTACTGTGAGTAAGTAGTGTAGGAATAAGAATTATATGATATTATGATAGGTGTTAGTAATTAGTTAGTATTCATACGGCAAGTAGAAGCGAAAATAGTAGTAGAAGTAGGAATTGCGGAATGATCCGATTAGTATTGGGAAGTAGAGTACGAGTAGACTAGGTCTGCATTTAACTGCGCACAAATACAACTGACGTTTGACAAACGATCACCAACATACTCATAGAAGTAAATGCGGAATCGAGACTGGAGGGGGAGTGAATTGGATTAGTCTTTCTATTCTAATCTTTTCTAGTCACAAATGTTTATACTAAAGTAGGCAGGAAGATATGTTTTAATTCAACAATTTTGCTATAAAATCTCTTCGCCTGTTTCTTTCGATATTTCCCCCCGTTTATATATTATCAGACATTTATAGTTTATCTGTTCTTAAGCTTCTTCGTTGCTGGTACGAGTTATTTGTTGTAAGTTCTTTTCAATTGCTTAGTTATTGCAGCACGTAATAATCAACTCTCATTTAAGCATAGAAGCTTATTGATATAATTTCCTCATTCTATGTAACTTTCGGAGATCTAAAATATCTCCACTTTCACATTCATTGCCAAAGAAGTATTTAAAACAGAAGAAAACAATTAACTATCCGGTGAACAAGGCATTTAATATAAACTAGCCAAACCAAACGGGTCGGTCTACAATCTTTTATTCCTTTAAAGGAAAGATGCCAACTTTTCCAAATTTCTGCCTTGCAATTGATGCCCAACAGCTTCAATGAAAAAGGTAATAACAGTAAATCAGACTATTAAAATTATCACTAAAGCGATTACAAGCGGATTTAAGAAATTATAAGGAAATTGGAATTTATGAGTTATAATTTAAAAGTACCTTGCTAACCTACATGTTACAATTCATTAAAAATTGCTAGAAAGTGGAGTATGGTAAATGCAGAAAATGCCTTTTATCTTTTACAAACTACATTGCAAACAAAATTCCATTTCCAAATGTAGTACAAGAAATATGGGAAGCTTGGTTGTGCATAGCATTCTTTATTTTTATTCAAGGCATACCGTATTATCGCACCATATTAATACTTTGCAGTACAATTCACAACATAAATTGGGCCCCTTCTGAATAAAATTGATTTTTTTCAAATTGGTTCCCTCCATTTTAAAGGTTTCCAGCCAATTGCCCAGGCTCCTGCTTCAATATAGGCAATGTAACGCTTGTAAAGATGCCACTATTTCTACAACACGCTATGAATCACACCCAAATTGTGACGATTTTATAGTGAATAGCTTATCGAAGGATATATTTGGTAAAGCTGTTTTACTTTATGTCATATCCGTTTGAAACAAAATGTTATTGCTACTTTTTCTTGTCACTGGTGCATAGCTTGGATAAAAGCTTTGCTTTGTGCTATGTCATGCTCTTTTCTTTTGTCAATTTTTTGGTTTAATGGATTAAGCATTGACATAAAGAAGATCTTCACTGAGAATACAGAGCAAGTCATAATGAATAACACCCGAAGATTGCACATTAGACCTTTTGGCAGTATCTAGAACCAATCGTGACAGGGATATATAGGAGTTGTAACAGTGGTACCACGACAGAGTGGGACACCCATCTTAATTCATTATTTTATGTTATTATAATTGTTCTACTTTTATAAAAATTACATTTTTACTGCGTAGTTATTTTCCTAAAACTAATTAAGTCAACATCCCGTAGTTTTTCCCCAAGGGTATCGCAGTGCACAAAAAGCGATGTGACATCATCGAGCCGCAATATCGCAGAAATCGAAATTACGGTACTATTTCCCCATTGTTCCCCGCAGCTAAAACACATTTATTTTTATACCTTTGAGGAGGATGTGGTAGTAGTAATAACTTAGAGTTTTCAGATTATTCTTTTTGTTCTTTTCTTGTAATGTAGATGAATGAAGGAATGAATGACTTTTCCTATTTCCCTGCTTAGTCACGCAAACAGTAATTAATATTTTTTCGTAGAATAAGTTTTATGTTTCATTGTATGAATTAGCGAATATTCTCTCCTTACCAACTAAGTAAAATTAAACTATTTAACACCCTACTGCATAGAAGAACTATAATCAGCCGAAGTTTATAACACTCGACTGGCAGAACGTGGCTAATTCTAGTTCTAGCAACTCACAGAAAACGCCGCCATGTTCACAGGAGCGGTTGCTTGCAGCGTATTTTTCATTCATTGAGTGCGCTAACATCCCTTTTCCACCTTCATTTGGATAATAATTCTTGCTTGACCTAAATCACTCTTTGTAATCTGCAAGTGTAAGGTTTTTATGTTATTGTTGAAAGAAATTCATTTTTTTCATAGAAAAAACTGAAATAAATTATGCGAATAGCTGTTAATTCTCAACGATATCTTGTGGTCTAAGAGAACACGAATTAAGAAAATTTAAATGCATTTCAGCTTCATGCTTTTACAGATGGTTTGCAATCAGAGAATAAATTAATGAATACTGCCATCATAAAGCATAAAAGGATAAGATGAGAAAATCCAAGCAAACACCATTGCAAGTTGACTAATCAATCGTAAACCCTTGCACAAGTTGCTATATATCAGCATATTTTCTTCCTATCAGTTGTGCAGCACTCTAATCGTTAGATCGCCGAAAATAATGTACGGTGGACCTCTGGGCGCACCTTTCCTTCTATTGATTTGCGCAGGGGATGTGTGAAGCCCAAATGCATTTTAATCAAGTGACCGTCTTATAAGTTATGGATTAATCAAAAAACCTTAAATCATCGCTTCTACGCTTCAATGTAAGTGCGGAAGCATAACTTTTTTTGCAAATGTATGCGAATTACATTTTTTATTGTATTTCGTAGGCATGATGATTATATTGTTCATTTCGTGCAACTTCGACGCATCTTCCCGATAAAAAATGCAATAGCATAAACATGTTGCCTTACCGCAACAATGTAAAGCATCTATTACAGTGTTATTTTTCACCGTCTACAAATCAATGTATATTTATTTTTTCAAGCATCATGCTCTATTTGTACTAAAAAAGCAGTGCGTGTATGATGCAAATTTCCGAGAATGCTTCACAGATACACACAGCAGCACGAGAAGTGTAAGCACGTGAACGCATAGTCTAAGGCTTCTTTTTCATCATCACTGGAATTCTCTTATACCTATGAAATACCAGAGGCATCCAGAATGAATCACCATCGGCTTCCCACGATGGTAGTACCTGTGGTGCGAAGAGTGGAAAGAGACACACGTAAGGGTGCACACGCTGCACGTGAAAAAAGAGGTACAGTGCAATGGAGAGATGAAGAAAAAGTGTCTATACCTACTCAATCACCGTACCAATTAACTTTTGACAGAGTTGAAACTGCTGCAACAACAAAATTGTTTCCTAGCAAATCAAAAGGAAACGAACCCCAGAGCACAGGGGTGCAATGTATATCTTTGCGGTCCAACGCAGCTCAAACATCCAAAAGAACTCCTACAAAATTAACCGAAACTTTGTCTCATCTCGGATATACTTTACAATGTAGGAAGACCCTAATGCAGCGTGATGTAAAGCGAAAGGATGGTGTCATTGCCGCTGACGCACCCGCTGTGAATTCACAACCGCTCAAGCCATTGAAACCACAGAAAAATAACCAATTATGTGCAGGGTTTGCATCTGCTTGTTTCCCGCGGGAGACACATGAAAAGACACGATGTCGTCTAGGCATAGATAGGAAAAGAAAAACTATTCCTTTGAATAGGCACACAGTGAAAGCAGCCCCCAAAAGCTCCACAATATCACGTTTGCAAGTTTCTCTACCTTATAAGCCTTTTTTGGCTGAATCGTCGCCACGAGGCATTGAAAATCGTGTACACGAGACGCATTGGTCGACATCAACTGTCTCAACAGTAGCAGTGCAAGATACCCACCCTTCCGACAGGCCCACCCACCCTTCCGACAGGCATCGTTATGAAAAAAGTATTAATCAAAGTATCACACGTTTCCCTTCTTTGCCGGCTTCGCCACTCCCCTTGTTCAAGCAGCCTGCAAATAACCGTTCTGTAAAACACACGCCTCTAAAATTACTCCCCTCTTTCACCGCATCCTTCCTTTCCTCATCCTCACAGCACCACCACTCTCTCTCTACCTCTCTCCCGCCTGAAGAAGGTTCCCGTCAACAGGGGACACCCCACTGTAGTGCCCCTTCTTCATGCATCCTCCCCTCCTTGAAACAACGGGGAGAATCGCTTCGTTTACCCTCCCCCTCACGGGCTAAAGGGAAGATCCCCTCCGAGCCACAGCATCTCTCGGCAGAGCGACGAGCGGCTTGCCTTCCTTCTCTTCTCCCACCCTCTTCTATAGCTGTCTCTACACTGTTGAATAGACGAAGAAATCAGAAAAAACAGTCGGACTCTTCTACTTTTAAAAATGCAAAGGCATTCTCTTCCATTCCCTTTTCATTGAGGCCTTTTCAGGGTGAACTCCCTGCGACAGATCTTCCTTTGTCTACTCCACGCAGCCACCCCTCTCTTCTCTCCTTTCCTAAATTTCTTTCCACAAGTACTTCTTCTAAAATTCTTCTTAAAAGACATCCTGTTTGCGTTCCAAAAGTCCATTGTGTGTCTCGAGATAGGCTACTCCCTGCCAAACATCCTCATAGTCAAAATCGAATGAGTAGTGCTTCTTCAACTACCAAACAAGTGAAAAAAACCGTCAAAAAAGTTTACCACCGGAAGGTTGCCTCTCGCCCTCCTGCAGTGATTTCTCCCTCCTTGTTACGTTCTAACCTTTCCAAGGGTGTTCTCTCCTTGTCTACACCTGTCTCTTGCTCTGACACCGTTTCCTCCTCTCTCCCACCCTCTCCCTTTTCTCCTTCCTTCTCCTGTGTCGCTCACCTGTCTCCAAAAAATCCTTCACAGTATTCTACCTCTCTACAAACAACGCCACACCCTTCTTCTCACCGCATAGCGCATGGAAATGTTGAAACTAGAGCTAGCCTACAAAATAAATTGTCTACTTTTCCATCCATACAAATGGCATCCTCTCATGATTCTTCTCATATTACATCTCAAGAAGAATCCTTTCTACATGGCTATGCTTCTTCATCCCTCCAGAGCAAGAAACGTTTATCTTCCATCACACAGGAGGCCACCGCATCTATTCCTTCCCCTTCCCTTACCGTGCCTTCACCCTCATCCGCTCATGCCTCTCAGGTCGCATCATCTATTGGCTCGAGATGTGGAATCTCACCCTCTGCACGGTCTCGTCGATTATCCCTTTGTTCTCTCACTGGGAAGAACCCTCCCTCTCAATTCTTCCCACCTTCCCCCTCTCACTATCCCCTACACTCTTCCTCTCAATTCTCCCCACCTTCTTCCCCCTCTCAATTCTCCCCACCTTTGTTAAATGCACATGAGAGAGCATTGTCTGAATTTCATGAATCTATAACACACCATGGTCTTTTCCCTTTTTGGGAGAAAATCTCCACTCTCGTAGAGCCTCCAACAGCAGATGCACCTTTTTATCCTCGAGAGGATGCTTCTTCTTTTACATATCCTTCCAATGGCCATCTTTCTTACCCGTCACGACTCTCTTTGAGAGATGCTTACACACATGTACCTTATAAAAACAAAAAAATGGAAAACGAAGGCTTAGAAAGCGGAATTTCTGCAGCTGAGCACGCCTCTACTTTTCAGATGGATGAATCAATATTTCAGAAACTTCTTGCCTCATCTTATTCTCCACTTCCAGAAACTACAGGATCTCTTTCTTTCTCTTTTATGAATCATTGGAAGTAGGTTTCAAGCTTCTAAGATAGACTGTTTAGGTTTCTCTACCCTCTGACCCTCTAGATTTTTATAGTCTCTCTTTTTTTTACTAACTTGAGTGTGCTCTCAATCTTTTCCTTCTCTCTCTAATCTTTTTCTTCTCTTTCACTCTTTACAGTTTCTTAAAACTGTTAATACTCTCACTCTTCTCACTCCTCTTCTCACTCTTCTCACTCTTCTCACTCTTCTCATCCTTCTCACCCTTCTCACCCTTCTCACTCCTCTTCTCACTCTTCTTATTCTCTCTTAAAGTTGTATATAGTAGTATGCCATATTTTCTTTATATATATATATATAGAGAAAATCCTGCCTTCATCCCATCTCCTTATAAGGGGGAGGATACGTCACCCCAGCCAGGAGTATCGCCTCTCTTCTATGAGCCAGCCGCCTCAGAGCCACCTCTATCCACTCAGGAAGGCTATCTTTCTATGAAGAAATTTTCAATTATTTCTCCAACTGAAGCCTCTGTGTCTGATGTGGCCTCTACTGGCTTTCCTATTGCTTCTTCTCCTTCTTCTCGAAAAATGATAGAGAATGGGAAAATTCTTTCAACTATGCGTAGAGATTCCCAGGCTTATCGAAATTTTTCAATAAAAAATTACAGAGGCTTATTGTCTGATGAACCTCATCCTTTCTTTTCTCTTAGTCCAGGTGAGAAATATTAGTAGAAGAAATATTTTTATAGAGGTCATCATCTATTGAACAAATCTATGAAATAATTTATTATATTTTTTTGAGCACAGAATGCAATGTATTGTGTTGTAAGGAATTTTTTTTTTTTTTATAGATTTATTTTTTTTTTTAATTTTTATTTTATAGATTTATATATTTCTTTTTTTTTTCTTTTTTTTTTAATTATATAATTTTATATTTGTATTTTAGATTTATTAACGGAAAATAATCAACAACTTGTGGATACAAATGTTCTACGTGATCATATGCAATCCCTTGTTATGGAGGTTCTTTTTATAGAAATAAATTCATTTTGTGAAAGAATATAGTATTTGTATATGAAAATATACATTTTAATAATTTATATATATATAATAAATTGGATTTTTTTCTTTGAATTAAAAATTTATTTTTATATAGAGACTAGCAAAAAGTATTTTATAATTTTTTTTATGGTACTTCAATAAAATTATTTGCAAGTTATATTTATAGTCTTTAAAAAAAATTATTTTTAGAGGAAATTCTTTGAATTTTTTTTGAATTTTTAAAATATTTGCAGTTTCGTCTGAATTATTTTTAATTTTTGTCGATGAAATTTTTCTCAAGTAACTAAAAACAAATCTATAAAATACGGAATTGATACAAGTTTTTAAATAAATTTTTTTAAAAATAAAATTTTAGGATTTGAGTCAGCATAGCAGAGAATCTCTTTTGGGGATGATTGAAGCATCCGCTACTTTTTCTCTACGAAAAGAATCGAATTCTTGTGGTGAAAATTAAGATTTTTTAATTAATTTTTATTTTAATAGAAATTGATAAATATATATAGATTTATGATTTTATAATAATGCATCTTTCTTTAATATATATTTTTAAGAGAGAAGAAATTTTAAAGATAGCTTCAAAATTTCTTCATTGTAACTCAATTGTTAATGAAGCATGTGCAGTAATTTTTATATAAAAATTAATGAGAATGGATGAAGAAAAAGAGATTAAATTATAATAAATGAGAAGACATTTTTGTTGTTGTTAAAATAGTTTAAAAAATACAATGAGAAATATATTTATATATTTGAAAAGAAAGAAATATATGTGAAGAGAGAACTAAGAAGAAAAAAATGCTGAATTTAGATTTAATTTTATAGAGAATGAACATAATTTTTAAGTAATTTTGTATTCATTTTTTGGAAACTTTTTGAATATTTTTTACTTAATTTTTGCCTTTGAGGAAGATATCTCAGTTTTGTTTTGAATTTTTATCAGAATTTTCTCCACCAAGGATGGCTCTTCTTCCAATCAAAGAAAGTAATATTCCTGAGAGTGTTCAACGCACATCCGGTATAGAAATCAAAATAGTTGGGGGAAATGAAAATTTTTTATTTTTAAAATTAAATAAAAATACTCTCAAAAAATTAAAATAAATATGTAGCAGAGAAAATTTTAACAAAACTATTTTATATTTTTATAAAGATATACCTTCATATTGAGCAAACAGTTTGATGTTAGCTTACTGAAATTTCAACTCTACCTTCTTTTTAATGAGGAATTTTTGTTTTAATTTTTTTTAAATTTTTATTTCATTTTGATTTTCTCTTTTTGTGTGATGAAAAATTTATATTTTTTCAAAGTTTTTGTTTTGACAATTTCCATGCATTTTCATCTTCTTTCTATTTTTTGATAGGCCAAATTCCTCATCAATTTCAGAATAAACCTTTGCTAAAATTAGGCCATGCGTGTGATTTACACTCTTCTTCTCATGGTAGATGAAATGAATAGTAGAGAGTAGATTTCTGTGTTTATTCTTTGTTACGGTTGTTGACGATTAAATTTACTAATTTTTAAATAGATTTTTGATGATATATTTTAATAATTTTTAAATAGATTTTTGATGATATTTTTAAATAGATTTTTGATGATATATTTTAATAATTTTTAAATAGATTTTTGATGATATTTTTTAATAGATTTTTAAATAGATTTTTAAATAGATTGTGGATAATAACATTTAATATTTTTTATTGATAGGTGATTTTGAGAAGCCTGTAAGTGACTCCGTCTGCAGTACACCTCGTCGAAGTATTAGTTTTTCTCCTTTTGTAAAGGTAAATTATGGATACTAAACATTTATGTGAATTGTATAGAAACTAGGAGGAAACAAAAAAAACAGTTAGAAGAGGAGAGAGAGTGACTGTTCTCCAAGATGGGAGATCTGTTAGAGTACTGCAAATTTTAAAAAAAGAAGAAATTATGAGAAGAAAAGAAGAGAGCAAGCTGGAAGATTGCATCAAAATATAGAGAATGAAATAATTTGAATATAAACAGAGAGTAGAAGAATGGATGCCTTTGAATGAAAGGAGATTCTCCTGTAAGAAATGTTGATGGATGTTAGAAGTAAAACTTTCCAAAGAGTAAAAAATAGGAATAAAAAGTTTATAAAAAACTCTCTTCCTCTCACAAAATCTCGATTTCAAAGAGGCCAAAATGGATTTTTAAGTATATAGAAATGTTTATAAAAGAAAATACATTGGATGTTTTGTATATATAAATAATGCATAAAACTCATAAAGAAAATATTCTTCTCCTGAAGAGGCATGACTGCCTGCTGTGATCTATACAATTCTAAACACTTGTGTGTAGGTACAACCCTTCAGTTTATCTCAGGAAGAAGAGAATGAATTTTATGATCCATTTTCGGTTATATTTCATGAAAACAATGGATAACTTTAGCTAGAGATATTTTTCTTGTTTTCAGTATAGTTGGTAAGGTTAAATGATTTCTAAAATTAATAAATGAAAAACTGTAGGGACTTACGAGTTTCTCATATTTCATAATCCATTTTGTATACTTTTTTTTATTATAAAAAATAATGCTTCTGTTGTACGGTTATCCTATATATATATATATCTCTCTTTTGTATAGAAATAGCAAAGTCGAATCTCTCTTCTTTTTCTGATCATGGCTATCGTTTACATGTGATATTTTCTATGAAAGATTCTGTGAAACCTTTTAATAATTTTTGTAAATATATGTTTCTCGTCTTAATTTGCAAACCTTTTGAAATTTTCTAAACATACGAGAAATCCAAACGTATGAAGAAAAACTTAAATAGTGATTCGTGTGGATGGTTTTGTTTTATTTTTTTTGTTTAAAATAGTAACAGTGTAGATTAGTATAATTTCTAAAAAGAAATTTTGAAAAACTCTAAAATGTAGTATCTAAAGAAATTTGGAGACGTAGCGATGAAATTTAACTAAAATAATCAAAATTTCTGAGAAAATGTAGAGTTTTCTCTGTCATTCCATCACGTGTTTCACCCCACACATCTCTTTTTATTTCCTCAAAATAAAATTCTAAGTTTTTTAAAGGTGTTTCTACTGAGAAAATGATATGGGCGATGAGAAAGAGGGAGGAGATTATCCAAAGGAAGTGAAACACATTCTGTTTTTTATATTAAAAATAATACCTTCACAGTCAGTTCTCTATCAAATTATTCTCTTCTTAACAGAATCGTAAATTTGCATGTGTGTATGGGAAAATCAAGGAATGAGGATGAAAAAGAGAGAAGAAACGAATGCTTAGGGATGTGTTTAAGGAGAGAGTCTAAAGAGAATAAACGTTTTTAAAGAGAGAATACCAGGTGTGTATCTACAGCCTATCATAAAAATTAAATAAAGGTAGAGGAAGAAGCCTGTAGAAATAGATGAAAAAAATACAAGATGCGAGTGATTCCGTAGAGGAAATCCATTGGGATGCTACTAGGTATGCCAGTGAGAGAGAGGGGAGATTTGGAGACAGGTGTACATACACCACGCCTTCCCCCCTCACAGATAACGCCTAGTAGCGTTGGATAAAACGTTCCATCACATACACACACTGCAGAGATTATTACGTTTTCTCGATATTTTTGACTGACGTTAAACATAAAACTTGAAGCCTATGCATTAAAAAAATATTTCAACGCACAAAAGGTGAGAAACAAAAACACCCTAAACTATCACCCCCCTACAATCCATCAAAGAAAAGGAGGGGTGTACATACACCCAGACACCCCAATAAGAAAATACACAGCCATTGCTAGTATATAAAGTAATACAAGAGGGAAACATAAAGAATTTTCATTAAAAAAAAATCCACAGAGTGTTATATATATATACTTTACTGTCTAAATGAATGTTTGAAAAAAGATTTTCCAAAAATCAAGTGAAAAACAGTGTAAATACCATGAAGAAGGGCAAAAAATAGAGAATAAAAAAACCAACACTCTTGACATGAAAACACTTTTGCCAAGAAATCCATCTCTTTTTATGCTTCTCAAAATTTCAATGCAGTCTAATTTTTTTTTTTTCAAACATGCGGCATAGCTACAACGTTTACTATTTTTTTCCAACAAAAGAAAGAATCGATGTTTGTCCCTTCACTTGCGGTTGAGAAGAAATTTCTTTGGATTTACGTCGCTTGGAAGCACCATGAGACGCAATTAGACCTGCTTTATGTTTTTGTGGATTATTCATGGATGAGTGTGATCCACTCGCATGAAATTTTGAATTTGATGAATTGATCAGAGGCCTGGCCATACGCAGAGAGGCGGGTGCCTCCAGCATCAGTTCTGAGGGTACATGGCTAGCAAGCAAGGACCAGCAAAGCCTCTCAATGCCTTCTTTATCAAAATGGAGATGTTTTTCACCGGTTAAATGGGAAATAGCTTCGTTAGTTTCTAAAGACTCTGTCATATTTTCATTGTGGGAAAATGAGTCCGCTGGCACAGGCATCGGGCTTGCGGAAACACACGAATTAAGCTGTAATTTCTTGTCGATGATGGATTTTTGCATGCGGTGCAATTTTTGTGTGAGGAAGGCGTGGCCTTTATCTTTGCTGATTCGGACATACAGATGCGTCTTGATGGATTTTGTTTTTACTACTTCATCCTGTGCAGTTTCTATAGTATCATTTGCAGAAGAATAAGAGTGTGTAGTCAGCGTAGTCGTGTCTGGTAATCTATAGCTATCACATATGAGAAGCAAACGCTGCTGTACCCCTGCAAGAGCCACAAGAGACTGAAATCCCTCCAAAAGGGCATGTTTTTCGGTTTCGGAAAGATTTGCACTCGAATTAGTGGGATTTGGGAAAGCCACAGCTTGGTTATAAGGAGAGGACAGAGATTGCACTGTAGCCTCGATGATATCATCCAACAAAACAAATTGTGAACGCTGTTGCCAAAGGAATGGTATCAGCACAAGAAGTGGATCCATTGGAGATAATGCTGTGAGAGTTCCATCTTCCAACACTGCATTTCCCACGAAAGCGGAGGTGCATTCAGGCTTTCTACAAGGGACAGCAGCTGGAACGGTTTTCCAATCGGTTGGCAGCTGTGCGACTCTGCGTACGCCGACAGGACGAAAGCATCGCTCTAATGAATACAGCCGCTCATTCCATAGCACGAAATCAGCGATTGTTCCCCATGGCAAAGCGGGATGAGGTAAACGTATCACTGGGAGACCGATGTTTTCCCTTTCATTTGGGGTGGTAGTGGCTATCACACCTTGCAGCTGATCTGGTGAAGACTCTTGCCCCTTCTTGTCTGGAAGTATAAGAATAAAAAGACGCAGAGGCTGCGTACAGGCTGAAGGAGTCAGCATAGTGTCCCAGTTTGCAATATGTTCATCTAGTATAGCAAATTAACCTTTTCGAAAAGAAATAGGGATTTTAAGACCGACGATGCAAATGGTTTGGTACGATAGAAGGGAATTATACTTTGAAAAGTTCTTACTTCTCCTATACAGAGTTTTCCTCCACTGTGGACACAGCTCGGAGGCAGTTGTCCCTCCGACACATACTAAGAACAAACGCAGACAACGGTGTGGAGGATATTTTTGTTCTTGTGTGTGCTATAGCTTTATTCATGAAGATAGTTTAGTGAATGCCATGATACACATTCGCATATTATTTTGCTAAGAAAGAGTTTTCGTTTGTCTCACGGTAGAAAAATAAAAAACATTCAAAAATTAGGCTGTCGCTAAGTGTAAATTGAGTTGACACGCAGTAACTGGAGTTCTTCCCTAAGACTTAAAAAAAAAATTGTACAAATATATCTCGAAAGCGTATTTTTTACTATTATTGCAATTGCGTTGAGAAATAATCATTGTGCTAAAAGAAAATCGTTGCACGGATTTAAATGTGACAAGAAAAGAGTTAACTCCCAATTGTGCGACAGCAATTTTGCTTTTCTCAAAAAATGAAATTATTATTAGCACTAATATTGTTTCATCAAAAGAATTTATAGAAAGTAGTCACATAAATCTTTCAGAAAATAATCTACCATTTATGTTAATTCCTAAACTATTAAAAAAGTATGATATAAGAAAAATTTCAGCTTAAAAACAGTTCACATATTTCATCAATTTGTTTCTCTTAAGAAGAAAATAATTTCCCCCAGGAACACGCTAGCATCATGTCAGTAAATTTACAAAAATTTAGATGCATGAAGTAGCAGAAAAAGTAGCTAGCAAAGATTAATCCTGTTATAATTCTAAATTACCTTTCGCGTTCTATAGGAAGCAATGATTTGTAAATGTACATAAGGAATGTTGATGAGAAATGCTTATGCAATCTTGTTTCAGGAGGTAACAAATGTGCAAATTTAATAACTTCAAGCAGTAATAAAAAAAAATTAATTTCTTTTATTTACTTTGTGCCTTTTTATACAAAATATTACATCAAAAAGAAAGAATTCAATGATTATCTCTCAACTTAGCATATTCAATATTTTTGAGCATATTAAAATGATTTTAAAGTGCATAAATCCATACATTGTTTGTTTAGGAATAAATGTAAGCGAAATTTTAAATAGAAATTCTCAGAAGTATTTTACGTTTAATGATATAGAAGTAACGATGAAAGACGTGCAAACCTTTTTTCTAACATAAAAACTGCCCGAAAAAAACAAAAATTCATAAGGATAAATAATCTTTTGCTTTATTTCTTGAAAGAAATTTCTTTTCATGAGATTCCTCGGTAATGTGTTTATTAAATAGAAGACTTAATAGTTCTGTTCAATGTATTTAAGCCTTTACAATGGTTTTTTATCCTTTTTCCTTAGAAGGAAGTTAACAGCTAATACCTGTAACAAAGCAAGTTTTGTCGAGAACTGAAAAAAAAATATTTATAAGAATTATAAATACTCAAACTTTTTCCAAATTACTAATAGCAAAGAAGTATAAGCCTAATGAAGATACAGAAACGTTCGGGATAATAAATTTACAACAATCGTACAGCAGCAGAAACCCTCGGCAGCTACTCCATGGATACGGTCAAGGTTAGCTTAACTTAGTGTGTTTGCGTAGCTAACAAGTAGATTGGTTTCATTTTTTGGCTTGAGTAGTTGCTTTTTAGCTTTAGATTTTGCTTAACTCTAACTTTTTTTTTACTGAATTATTTCACATTTTGAGGAGGCTTGCTCTTTTTTTACTACGTAGAATTAAAACATACAATTTAGAGTATACGCAAGACCAAAGTAGTGCAATCGAGGTCATTTGCTACGAGAATAACTATTTTCTTTTTAAATGTAAATGATGCACAACGTATGATTGCGGTAACATGCGTTTGTTATGTAAAAATTCCCTTTATATGCACAGGGAGTATAATGTGTAATCTAGGCACAATAAAACTAACAGATGAATTCATTAAATTATGATTGGCACTCAGGACATAGCCCTTTGATTATATTGATATGTTTCGCATTTAAAATGTAAGGGAACATTTTAAAACGTGCTAGAAATATTTTAGCAATCTGGCAGTATAAAAGCTGACGATTACGCAGAAGTTGAATAGAACCCAATCATGTGCAACGTGAAGAACGCGTTGTTTTTGTTAAGCAATTGCTACTTTTTTGATTTCTATCAATTGATGTGGATCCAAATATTTTTTAAAATCTTGCATCATTTGTTTCTAAACATAGGCGGGGAGCGCGAATTAAAGGAAAACATTTCTGTTACATTTCAATACTGTTTTAACAAAGGAAATAGTTTTGATTACTGGGATACTTAATATCGCCCATCGAATTGGAATGACCAATTGTTCGTTTAAACCTCTTATGAACTTACGAATTTAGTTTTGCATGGAGAGTGTTCAATCAAAATGGTCTCTAAAATAGTAATAATTCTGCTGATACAATTTATGCAATATTTCACTTTTAGTATACGAATACATTTTTTTATTAGTATTAGGGTTAATGAGTTAAGGTTTCTATTCTAAATTATGTCCTGTTAAAGTAATTAATTGAGGTGTTAATATGTTTTTTAAGGTGGCCGCATTTAAAGTTAATACTTACTGATTTCTTAGTAAGCATACTTCCTGTTCAGCCGCAAATTTCGTACATCAATATCCTTTGCGTTCAGCCTCATTCTCCGTACTTCGCGCTCAGCCTACATCAATATCATCCGCCCTCAGCCGTCTTCAGCATCCTTCGTGTTCAGCCTTAATCTTCACTTCAACTCGAGATGTGAGTGCATGGAATCATTGTCAACTAACTCATACTTAACTCATACTTTATTGAATGGTGAGAAATTCTTCAACTGCGATCTCTTCTCTCTTACTCGGTCGTGCGCGTTCTTCGTAACCCAAAAAAAGTTCTTGACAAGTTACACCGATTCTACAAAAGAATTTTATCAAGGTTTCTTGGGATAACTGCTCAGTTTTCAAAAACGCTGCAATTTCTTTTTTGGGGATATTGCCTGTGGATTTTTTATTCCATTTATTTTTAGTTGTAAGAAATGCCACCCACCTTCTCCATTTTATGCTTTGCTCCTTCAGAAGTTCTCTTTTCGTATTGGATATTCTCTTACTTTTACATCGTGTAAAGTATTTACTTGTATAGTTACGTGCACCTCATGGCTTCTTCACGTATTTTCAGTTTCACTTCGCTACCTGTAATGCGAACTTCTCCTCTCTTTTGGCAATGTTCGATTTTCTCGACGGGAATTCGTCAAGCGATCATTCGGCGGTCTATTTCATATGGTCGAATTTTTCCGCGTGTACATACGCGTAGCCGATCTTCCTCCCCTCTTTTTTTGCAGAGAGTGAAATCGTCTAAATCCTTTTCGAAAAAGTCTTCTCCTGTCTTTGTATCCCTCTCTTTGCTTTCCACTCCTTTCTTGTTCACTACGTATGATGCAGAACCGGCACCTATGTCAGAGCTCATCTTCTTAGCAGGAAAATCGATTTCCTTCTGTGTTGAGCGCTTGTTAGAGAATGAAGTAGGTAATTCCGTATTTATGTTCCTCTTGTTTCTATCATATTTCGCTCTTATTGGCAAAGAGGGCTCTCTATATGGGTTTGCCTTTCGTTTAAAGTATCGCTATGGCACTAATTTTAAAGCAGTGTGCCATCCTCGCTACATGCATTCCATTCCACCTAATCCTCTTCTGAAGAAATTGTAATTTCTTCTCGGTTTGTTTCTTTGATGAAAAAACTTAGTAGTATGCAAGACAGAATATTTTTGATTTAAGTTTTATTTTAGTGGAGATGTCAAGATTAGGCGTAGAATTTCCTTGGCATGTGCGTGTTTTCTCCTCTGCCTTATTTATAATTGAGTTCAATTGTACAAAAGAGGGTAGGAATAATGACTTTATTAATTTTTAAAAAGTATCTCTCTTGTGGTTATGAGAAAGGAAAATTTGTTTCTGCGTGCAATTTTCTTTTGCTATACGCGACTTTTTTCTGTGATGATCAAATGTGGTTCTCTGACATTCATGTAGTCATCGTGAATCTCTTCCTATGCACCTTTTGTCTTATTCGTAAAGCTGTTCTTTTTGAAGCTTAGGGTCTTACCAATTATGTGTGTTGTGGTACTGTTTTTTGGGAGATGTACAACCAATCCCATTATCCTTTTTGCAAAAAAGAAATTCCTTCGATAAAACTTACCACAACCTATTTATAAAGTGGAGACAAAGTATTTTGCTTGATGCTTCCAAAATGCTGGAAGTTACGCATTGCTTCGTTTGGTAATAATATCTTTGCGGGGGATACACGTAGCGACGGGGACACGCTACTTATTCTATTTTGAAGAGAATATAGTTTAGGCTTGTGAGTCCTTTCCTACAGGAAATATGCATTGCACTGCCCAAAATTCATTCATATTGTATTGTAACCAAAAATACGTGATTTTCTAGTGTGTGGCTTTCAAAAAATAGAGGTAAATTAACGTGTATAGAATCCTTCTATGGGTTAATTTCTGCATAGAGGGGAACTAAAGATTGGTTTATGTGGGAGTACAGTTGATACAAGAACTTCGATTATTTCAGATAATCTTTTGCATACGTTTCTAATTTCTAAGTGAATTGCTGCTCCTTTCTACAAAGAATCTTTCATTTGTTCTTAGTATAGTCATGGCTTTGACAGCCCAACCATCCCTCGCAAGAAACAGAGCACAATGCAAATCATGTCCACAATGAGTACTTAGAGTAGCACTGTCGATATGAAAGAAGTGCAATGAATTTTTGCCTGTCTGTAAGAAAGAGAGTTGCCCTACTTTCGAGAGGATTATGGTTTTCGTAGTAGTTCCCACTGTTTATGGAAATGGTAAAGACGCATTAAAAATGGTAATAAACTCCCCACGTATTAGTTCATGATATATCATTCGTGCAATACTCTCCTTTGTTCGTCATATCTTCGAAGTTGTTTGTCGCATTTTCTTCTTCTGAATTTCTTTCTTTGCGCTATACGATAAATTGCACACACTGCGTTTGCTGGTTTGCGAGAGGTAATGACACGTCAAATGGTTAATCATCGGAAATCTATGGAGAAATAAAAAGTAATTCATTATTTTCCAGTGACGATAATTTGCAACGCATCCAAATACATTCAATGACAACGGGTATGACTCCAACTCAAAACATAATTTTTCATTAGTAATAGCAAATTTACACTAAAAACACCTCTGCGTTTTCCTTTCGCAACAGCCTATATAGCAAGCACTGCGTTTGCTCTAGTGTTCAAGTGCGTTTACCGATGCTTCTGTGGTTCGCTGATGCCACTATTGATTTGCATTTACAGTTTCAATCGTTAGCGGTGCTGTATAATTCGTTTTATTTGAAATTAAAATAACCCGTGTTATGTACGGTCTCAGCACACCATCTTTTTACCCTGTTCTGTCATTTGCGTAAAATTGTGTGCTTAATTTTTCCACCTCAAAATTTCGTTTAGAATACACGTTTTTCATTGTATCTTGCGCTAGCCTTTAGATAAATTATTGCCTCAGCATGTGTCTGCTATTGCTATTGTATAGTTGAGGTATGTCTCGTTTTCTTGCTGAACCTCTCCTTTTAATTGAACATCCACACCAGAACTGCTCGTGAATGGAGGAGGGAAAAGAAGATGTCGATATAAATTCATCGCATAAACAGAAAAATATTGAAGCATTCACACCCGAGGATGAGTTTTAAAACCACATAAAAAAGTAAAATTCTTCGATCTTAGTAGCTAAAGAAAAGAAAATGGTGCACCTTTACTTACAAAAAACAGCCGAACAAAAAAATTTCTTTTGTTCGATTAAACAGGTTGTTACACGAAAAAAGACATAGAAAGAGCTAATTAAATTTATATCTAGTCGCCCGTAGTAAGAGTTGGAGCGATTGATCGAGATTAGCAAATCAGTGATATTTTTAAACCAGCTCCTCGTTAAGCTTATAATCAGTAATCTTGCACGGGTGTAGAACAGATATCTCTTTCATGCAGAAAATCATGCTTGCCATACGTACGGCGCATGCTTCAGCAGGGTAAAATAGCAGTTGCATTTTTATGATGCACAGATGGATCAATGCAATTGGCTTTAGAGAGTCCAAAATAGGGTTAAAAGAACTTTCAAGTAATTCAGGATTTCATTTCCATCTATCACACACAAAGAACAAGTATCCAAATCTGTAATTCTGTGTAAAGTGAATCTGCTGCTTTGTTGCACTTTCTTTCTGTGTCCCTCCTAACACCCTATTCGTTTGCCGAGCCTACTGCGATGAAGTTTTGTTGAAGGTGTTCATTCTATCTAATGCAATGGCCATGAATCGAAAATGAGGGTATGATGAGGGCGGGCATAGCAAGAAGGCGAGAAATTGATTTAACGAGAAAATGACAGAAAGTGCATGCGGAGACAAAAATTTGCAGAGATGAAGCGACATATGTATTGGATATTTTATAGATGCTGAATGAGCGACAGAAAGACACAGAGTTTCTCTGTTATTTATATTAAAAACATCGAATCAATGATTTCTACGGAGTGGCTTAAATTTGTTCAGTGCTTTTACCTAATTTCGATTCTCCATATAAACGATCAATAAATGTAATAGGAACTTCACCAATGGTCATTTTATTTTTGTAAGCGCGAACAATGATCTCTAATTGGAAGACATAACCTAAACAAAGAGGTGCGTTCGTACAGCAGAGACACTAAAAAATTTCCGAAATCCGGCAGAGAGTATGTAAAGAGAGGATTAAAGGGGGAAACAGACAGGTGTATGAAAAGAAATAATAAGAAATTAGACAAATGTAGTGCCTAGGCATGCGGACATTCCGTGGGATTCATTTAGTAATACAGAGAGAAAAACTTTCAGTAGCAAGAAGAAGAAGCAAAGATAGTAGATAGAGTTTAAAAAGAGGAAGAGCGACTAGAACAAGAATAGAAAACATGGGGGCAAAAATAGGGAGATGGGGGGATAGGGAAATGGGGGGATAGGGAGATGGGGGGATAGGGAAATGGGGGGATAGGGAGATGGGGGGATAGGGAGAGGGGGGTCGCCAAATAATAGATAAGAGAGGGTGGGGCTATTTTCGACACGTATATTGCAGATAGGACCCAGTCTGTTTTACATTTCTTTATACATAAGATAGTTTTTAATTACCTTTGGATATAACTTCCTTCAAAATTATTTCCAAAGAATCGCGCCGAAACAATCTGTAATCAAATAAAAAAAACGGAATATTCTGTATAAAAAACAAACAATGCTCCTTTTTGTTCCTGAATATGTTCCTCCGTGTAGTGATGATCCCTCTTATGCCTCTCAAATGCATGTTTATCTTATCCTTGCCTCCTAAATCCCCTCGAGCAAATTTCTTTCGTAGATTTACCGAAAAGAGCCAGTGAAATCATTCAGAGGAACATTGAGAAGTGTTCTGGCTGAAAATACATCAAAAAAAAAAAGTGAAATCAAACAAAATTTTATAAACCTCTTCCAGTATTACAAAACCTTTCAATACATAAAACAAAAAATATATAAATACAAGGAAAAAAAATAGGATTTCAAGTAATACATTTTCTTTGTTTCTAGGGTCCTCTTATAAAAAGAAATATATTTTTATAAAAAAAAGAGAATATTCTTTATGCAAGCATTATTAATAACTTTATAGTCTCTTAAAATAAATTGTCAAAAAGAGAGACAGGATTCTCTTAGAAAATAAACCGAGTTACTACTCCCACTCTTTTGAAATTCAAAGGCGACTCTAAACTTCCTCTTAATCCTCACATTCTTTGAAATCTCCAGAGTTTGCATTTATTTTACCTACAATTTTTAATAAGCACCATTTCTATCTCCTAAACATCGATGGGTTTCGTAGAAAAATTCTTACCCAAGAAATTGGCTACACAACTCGTTAAAATACGATTCAAATTCCAACCAAAAATGCCTCCTCCTAAATAATGAAATCATCAAAGAAGGAGAACTCTAACGAAATGAGAAGTAGAGTAAAAAAGATGAAAATGCCTATAGAATACTATGAATAAAAGAGGAAATATATAACTAATTGATCCCATCTCTCAACAGCAGACGGCATGATAGAACAGTAGCTCTGTTTCTTACTCTTGAAAAGGAGAAAACAACGTTTTATGGCTAAGAAAAGCAAGATTTAGTGTGAAATACAGCTTATCAAATTTTCTATTTTGTTTCTGAGCCAATGCTATTAATATTTTTTGGAGATATTTCTTTACTTTTTTGGCGGGTTTACCCTCTCATACACATTTCTCCTTTTTCTTCATGCCTCCTATTTTCTTCCCGTCAAAGTAGAAGAATTTTCTTCCTTGTAGGCATGCAGATGTTTCTAGTATTTCTTTCACTCGCATTTCTGCAGGCAAATGGGATTTGATTTTTCTTCTTCTCATTTTTACTTTCATTCAAACCAGTAGAGTTTCTTCTCTCTTGGCTGTTTTATTCCTGCTTCCATCTAAAATATAATGCTACTCGTTTTGGGAAAAAATCTATTGTATTTGCAACCCACACATCTTATGTCTATCTTATCTCTTTTATTTTACCAATCAAAAATTCTACTCAATGAGAATTTTAAAAAAATGCATTGTCTATATACATATCTATATTTCTCTCTTTCTATACGAAGTGTTCCCTCGATCTTTCTATATCTCTCTATATCCTACTCTCTATATACATATTTCTCTATCTCTCTCTGTGTACCTATCTCCATATTTCTATCTCTGTGTATATATTTATATATAAATATTTTTACGCCTATCTCTATATTTCTCTATAGAAATAACAAATCTCTCTATATACATATCTCTATGAATAACAAATCTCTCTCTCTCTATACATATCTCCATGAATAACAAATCTCTCTCTATATATACATATCTCTATGAATATCAAATATCTCTCTCTCTATGCATATCTCCATGAATAACAAATCTCTCTCTCTCTATACATGTCTCCATGAATAACAAATCTCTCTATACATATCTCTATAGAAATAACAAATCTCTCTCTCTCTATATTTCTCTATAGAAATAACAAATCTCTCTCTATACATATCTCTGTAGAAATAACAAATCTCTCTCTATACATATCTCTATAGAAATAACAAATCTCTCTCTCTCTATACATATCTCCATGAATAACAAATCTCTCTCTCTCTATACCCCTCTCTATAGAAATAACAAATCTCTCTATAGAAATAACAAATCTCTCTATATACATATCTCTATATCTTTCTCTTCTCTCTATCTCTCTTCAACATGAATATATTTTTTACAAGTAAGCATCACTCACTCTCTTTTCTCCCCTTTAATTTACCTGGGCTATAGCGAGACCCTGTAATGATATCATAATTTCGTTTCTTCTGCTCTCTAAAATAGTGAATGAAAAATAAATTGTTCTTCATTAAATTAGAGGCTAAATAAGAACGCAATGCCAATAGAAGTGGGAATGAAGATAAAACTCCCTCTATTTTCAAATATAAAATGAACCAGTGAAAAAAGAGTGGAAATATATTTAAAAAAAAAGAAAAAATAATAAGAAATTTCTAATTCGTTACTGCTAAAATAGGTGTTGATAAAAGAAACATTGGAGACATATTTATCATTTTAAAAACAGAAAATCATCAAAAAAAAAAGAAAGAAGAACCGCAAAAACAGAGCCATTTCTGATTTCCTACGTGATAAAATGGGGAATAAATTTTGGCTGAAAAAATATAAAAAAATAATAAAATACGTTGCAATCAAACTGTATAAACTAAAAATGATATATTCTTTGATCCCAAAATGCTTAAAATTTTGTTTATAAAAAATATATCACACACATTTCATTAAAAAAGTCAAAATCCATTCTTGTTTTATAAATCAAAATTCCCAAAAGAATAAAAAAATAAATACAAAGAGAATCGCCTGTCTCTTATTTTCAATTCTTTCCACCGTGTCTTTAAATTTGAATGAATTTCTCCTTTTCTACCTATTTTTCACTTTTTTATATGCCTCTCACTAGCCATTTGTTTCTCTTTGATTTCTTAAAAATTTCTCACGAACACTCTAACTTCTCTCCTTCTTAGTACACTTTACATGATGAGAAAAATCTGCATCCATTAATATCACAAATTCTCCTTTTGCCTTCTCTAAACCCGCTATATAAGCCGTTCCTGTAGTAAGGATGTAGGATGTACATACACTGTTTTGTTTCTTAACTCAAAAAAGAAATGAAAAGAATGAAAAAATAAAACGAGAAAAGTAGTTTATATACTGAAAATAGCTAAAATTTTCTGTATATAAACTAATCAGATATAAGAGGAACTATCCTCGGAGCCTCTCTCTTTTCCTCTCTATAGTGGCCTTCATCATCTTGATTTTTGTTATCTATTTTTAAATGCCTCTATACATGTCTACACCTCTCATGTTTCATTTTTCCTTTTTTGTATTCAAGATTCTCTCTTTTCTTCTCTATAATGGCCTTTAATTTTCATATTTCATTCTTCCTTTTTTTTCCTTCTCTAGTTTTAAAATTTCTCATTCAAAGAATCCAAGAACCTGTTTTTTTGAAATTTTTTTCAAAAATGCAAGCAAAAATAATTCATAAAAATTTCAATCGTATGAAAAATGCATTTCACACAAGAATTTTTTTAAACATTTTATATGTAAACTACCTAATCCAAGCTTTCCCTCGCGTTCCACTAAAATCTGACAACAAAATCATAAAGAAGAAGAAGATGAATACACTCATAGTGCTCATTCTTCCTTCATTACATTCACAAGAAAAACAAAATATTAAAATTTTTATTGCAACACCCTGTAAAAAAGTTGTATTTTTGTTCAAAAACCTCATTTAAAATGAAAGAAATGTGTTGAATAAAAATGAGGATATAAAGAGGATACAAAGTGAAGAAAAAAATGAAAAGTTAAAGAAAAATGTTAAAAAAACAGAAAAATAAAACGTATAAAAATCAAAACTAAAGCGAGAAAAATAATCACGTTGAGAAAAATATATATATAAGATATATTTACCAAACAGAGAATACACCTAGAGATCACAATCACAAAATACGAGATGTACGTAGTATAGCCTTCTAATAAGAGTGGGTGAATTATTTCAGAGAATTTTATAAAGCGAATATTTCTTTTTCTTCTCTTCCTATTTATAAAAAAACGTTACCAGCGATTCTTCTGGGTAAAGAGATTGTATAGCCTTGAAAATCTATTGTAGAAAGAAACAAAACGAATCCATGCAATACGAAAGCTCAACCAAAACACTGACAAAAAATAGACATTTACAAGAAAAAAATATCCTAATCAAGGCTATGCTTTCAAAACGAGAATTTTACTGTCTTTTCTACGAGTTCGATGGGAAGAAAAACAATTACTTTCCATTTTTTAAGTCTACCTGAGCAGAACCATCGGGGCTTTTATCATCAATAACAATGATTTCATATCGAAAATCTCTAGAGAAATAATAAAAAAATTTGCATGACTCAACGCTTAAAAACTATGCAAGCAGAGAAATTTACATTCCAAGAATCTATAAAAAAAGATTTAATTAGAAAGGAGAGGATGGGATTGAAAGAAATGAGGAAAAGCAGTAAAATTTGAAGAGGGTCGATAACACAGAACCGCATTTTCCATTTATAAAATATTCTCTTCATAAAGAATTGAGGAAGTTCTACTTCAAAAGTTGATTCGCTTTCACACACATATCCTGCTCATCATTTTCATAAAAGAATGAAAAAAGTATTTCCAAAAATACGTGGACACCTCTCCATCACTGAGGTTGTTACTGAAACTTCCTTAAAATATGTTTATTCCTCAACTTTAAGCAAGAAAACACCGCAAAATAAAACCTTCTTCCCTTTTAAAAATCCTTCCTCTCTGTTTTAAGTATATATTTTTGAATTTTAAAAGTAACGGATAATCCGTGCATTCAGTGTAATGATTCACTGTAGGTGGCTGGTAGAGCTCTCTGAATATGCATTGAATTTTTATGCGTTTTCTGCCCTACAAATGTCCTCTGAGATGCTGAATCAAGCTGACAGTTAGTAGAGGCAGAGATTCCGCTTCATTGTAGGTTGGAACGAGAATAGAATAAAGAGGTAAGGATTGATTTCTCGCCATTACAAAAAACGGACAGGGTGGGCTTAATTGGTACTCTAAGAAAGCCAAAAAAACTGAAGGCGATTTTCTTGTTGCAGCATGGAAAAGTAACAAGAAAATCAAATAATGGCAAAAGAAAAACTGTAAAATATATTGAGTATGATTGCAAGCTTTTTCTAGGAATTTCGTACACCAAGCAATGCATTCACATGCCAAAATGGCTATATTACTAAAAACTGCACGCACAAAAAGCAATACTTCGTTTCTATTTTTTGCTTTTCGTCGTTTCTTATTTCAGGGCAGTTTGCATAAGTGCAAACTTAAGCAGATTGAATACTCAAGAAAAAACATATTTTAGTGGTAAGCTGGCAAATTGTTCCCAATAATTTTTCCCTTCTTGGAAGCAAAACATACCTTTTGAACATACAAATCAATCGTCATACAGACTTCAAGTTTCTCTCCATTTTTGATTCAAATTACATGTAGTTTTTCGTAATAAAGTAGGCGATAATATGAAATACGAATGGGCTGCTTTATTATATGTAGGCAAATATAATCTTTTTAGCATACATCAATGCTATTACCCTTGGATAGAAACATATGTAGCAATTTTTGATACTGCTTTTTACGATTTGGGAAAAATTATCGTGGTTTTTGTGTTTGTTCCGGTAGCTTAGTTTTTATTAGCGTTTTGTATGTAACAATTGGATTGTGTGTGTAAGCATGTGTTTCCTTTTATTTCCGCCTCAAGGCAGTTAACATTTCAACTAGTTCAAAAGAAAAAAGTGGTGTAGGTACACTACTCATTTTTAACGTTCTTTCTGTACTATATATTTTCTCCTTCCGAAGAAATAGCTGCTTTTCTGTTTGTATGAGAGAAATATTGAAAGATTTGTGCTCACTTTTTTCTGTTTTCTTCAATTTAGTTATAAATGGAAAGCGAGCTTCTTTTTTGTGCAAGTAGTAGCATTAATTCTTACGGGATTTTGCTTTTGTTGCATTTACTGGTGGGATCACTCTAGTTATCTAAAATGTAAACGAACGGATAAAATTATTCTTTTTGGTGTGTTTTGTAAGAAGGCAGTAGGAACTATTAAAATAGTAGCAGATTTATCGCAGGAAAATTAACCAGAACAATAGGCAGATTTGAAGGGATCCAAACAAAACTTTGTTATATTCTGCAGATTTCTGCATCTTTATTACTGCGCGCTTTCATACGAAAAGAGCAGTGAATATCGTCTCCTCATGATTGCAAAGCAACACAAAAATGCACAAGGATAAAGTACTACTAGTAAAACAGTTGCAGAAGCAGACACCGCTACCTAAAACGAAATAGTCCGCCAAAAATTGCCAAAGTAGGTAACAAAGATAAAGTTGGATAGGAGAAAATCTAAACGAAACATCATTCATTGCCTGTGAAATGTGTTAGCTAAATGGGCCCGCAAAAATCAAGGTCGATATGCCCCGCATAAAAGCAGGCTTCCCAATAGATTTTGCCCTGACATTTTGTTTTTTGCATATTGTGGATTACGTTTAGCTGAACCTTAAAAGTAGGCATTGAAAACTAATTGAAGAAATTGAGTGATTTCGGCAATTAAAATAATTTGCAATAAAATTCTCTTTCAGCAATCTCAATTGGAATTAGCACAGTTGATATCGCTTCTAAGAGGAAAAGCGTACCTGTAGGCGATTGCCGAGTGTGTAAGCGTAATCAGATAAAAAATAAAAGCGATTGTTTTTTCATTGTTCATCTAAATAAAGTATAAATTTATTATTCCTATTGCTAAGCAGTCGTCCATTCTCATATTTTTTCTAGATAAATCTGTGATAATAAGTACTAGTTAGAATTACTATGCTTTTACTTCCCTACAGCGCATGCAGATATTGTATGTGACTAATTGCTCCATTCTTAGTTTAGCATTCTCTTTAGTACTTAAAGCGCTTGCGTAGAGTGTTATTAGCGTAGCTGATACTATTTTACTTTTGTGAGATATAAAGGTTTGATCAATACGAACACTGTTTTGTTATACCTTTTGCTCTTTATATTTTAATGCTGACCGATCGTGTAACAGATTGATTTATTTGCCAATGTAAGCAATATCCATAGAGAATTTCTGTTTATCATTACAAGCATGAGGAACACAAATACATTCAGCTTATTTCCGTGACTTTACTCACAATTGCAGAGTTATACTTGTCACTTTTTTCCCTAACTATGCGGAGCAATCGGAATGCTCCAAGTTGCAAGGGCAACAGCATTCGCGGCAATCTAATTATTTATTTCTTCCCTTGAAATGGCCTAATTCTACTTACTTCTCTCTCATTCCAGTACGGTGATATTTAAGGAGCAGTGCATAAATTATTAAATTTTTTAGTTATCTTTTAATGCATTTACAGCTATCCTCTGCATGCCACTATTACGTGTTTTACCATACAAATTTTACTTCTTATCGGTGACATTGCCACTACACTTTTTACTCTGCTTCGTATCTTATTATTTCGAATTCTTTGTTCCTATTGGGCGGTGTAGAGAACAATGGCTTTTCTCCCTTTTCGTCGTGCCCTTACACTTTGTACGCATTCTTCTTTCGCTATAGAAAGGAAGAGCGGATCCCGCAAATTCTCCTCGCTTTCTTCATTTGCGACAGTCAACCCTGCTGCAATAAATGCCAAGAATCCCCACACCATTCAAAATCTTGTAGGTGGAGAATGGTGCACTACATCTAGTACTTATTCTGTTGTGGATCCTTTGAATGGAGAACCCTTCATCACTTCACCATTCACCAATGTTAGTTCCTTTGAATTATGAGAGTAAACATATTACAAATGCGATAAACCCAAAGAAAGAAAAAAGCAATGCTTAAGAAAAATTATTTGAACGAGGGATGATTGCACTCCCGGAGAGATTTATATTTATGCAGTTGATATAACAAAACGAAGGAAATGCCGGAAAAGCGCAGCAAGTGGACAAAAACATCAGAATGGAATGTTTCTCGTTAAATGTAAAATAATGTGGTAGAAATCGACCAGAGCGTGCATGTGCCAGCAAGTGCTCCTCCACTAATCTTGGGAGAGGAAATGCATTACACTTTTGCTTTATCTTTTTTTTCCTTGGTGTGTGCGTTGCTCACTATTTCAATGCATTTCTTTTTTTTCCTTCACAGGAAGAGGACTTTCCTCCCTTTATTCAAAGCCTGCAGAAAGTTAGTAAAAGTGGCCAGCACAATCCTTTCAAGAAACCAGAGAGGTTTGTTTCATGGGTATAGGATGGGAGAAATGGTTTTGCGAATTTCTATTGATTTAGCTGCCACGCAATGGATATTTTTAATAGAATAGATTTAGGAGAGACATTGAGGTGAATTCTCAATCTGCTTCTGTTTAGAAATGAAAACTTTCCCAGCGGGAAAATAGTAAAGAAACAAAGAATGAAAACCAAAAGAAAAGAGAATCAAAGGCTATCAGATGCACACCTAGCCACTACGTGTTTAAGCGATGGATTATGGAAACAAAGTTAATAAAAAGAGATGCCTTTTTGTGTACGTATACACCATTTGAGAGGTTTACAAATCTTCTTTATAAATCCATTGGAACAAAAATATAGGGAAGTATCTTACTATTTAAACAAAATAAATAGTATGACCTTAACCATTGGATCTATAATTTTGAACTCTCTCCTGCCTTTATTTATCTTTGCATACGTTTGAACTCTTTCATTTACTTGATACTTTTGTATGATTTCACATTTGTTCTGCATAGATATGTAATGTATGGAGAAGTTCTACAAAAAGCAGCCTCCTATTTAAATGATACAGAAATTTTTGATTTTTTTGTAAAATGTATCCAACGAACCATGCCAAAAACCACTGCACAGGTGAAATTTTTTTTGAACTTTTTCTTGTTAGAATGGATAAAGTCATATGAGAATTCAAAATGATTTCTAAGTTTCCTTTTTGATAATTTGATAAAAATAAATTCCAAAATTCCTTATTTTCTGATGGATTTTTATTTTTTTTATAGAAAACTTTCATGCAACTGTTACTTTTTTTTTTTGCTTTTGTCAACTTTATTTTTTTTTTAATTTTGTGTATTTCTTTTCAGTTTCTAGTATACCTTTTTCAATTTAGTTTTTTTATATTTGTTTTATTCAATTTTATCTTATTTATTTTATTCAATTTTTTCTTATTTATTTTATTCAATTTTTTCTTATTTATTTTATTCAATTTTTTCTTTCTCATCTCTATTTTCTTCCCCTCTTCCATCTCTTTATTTTTCCTATCTCCCCCTTGGCCTCTACACCTCTCTCTTTTTATTCTTCTTTTGTCACTCTCTTTCATGGCCCATTCTCTTTTATCCTTTACATTTAATTTTTTGATATATTCAGGCTGCTGGAGAAGTGAAAATTATTAAGAAATTTTGTGAAAATTTCAGTGGAGATTCTGTACGCTTTTTAGTTCGTGGATTTTCGGTAGCTGGTGATCATATGGGTCAACAATCTCATGGCTATCGGTATATATATATGTATAAAAGAATTTTTTTTATTTTTTGAAAATGTGTAGGCGATGAAGATGTCTGGATGGAAACAATGGGGAAAAAAATTGTGGAGAAAAGAAAAGGAAATGTTTTAGAGAGGCACATATAAATAAAATATTAAATGGATGTAATCCATTTGAGAAAATGAAAGTGAAATCATTGAAAATGGAATCCAATGTGAGAGGAAAGGAAGGCAGAAGGTTGAGATTATCTTACAAGCATTACAATGTGCAGAAAAAGAAAGATATCCAACGAAATTGAAGAATACTGCCTTTCTTAGAGGTTTAAATAGAATATATATGAAACTTTTTTTTTTAATGCTTTGATAATTTTTTTCTGTCGTATTTTCTTTATCTCTTTCGTTTCTTCCCCTCTAATATTTTCTAATTTCTTCATCGCGTGTTTTTAATTATAATTTTTTTACTTTTATTTCTTCGTTCCCTTCTTGCTTATTTTCTCTCTCTAACATATCCTTTCTCTCTCTCTCAGCTTATTTCTCTCTCAATGTATCCCTTTTCACTCTCATCTCTTTTCATCTCACCATCATCTCATCGTCTTTTCTCATCTCATCATCATCTCAACATATCTCATCATCTCATCTCTCAATTCATCTCATCATCATCTCAACATATCTCATCATCATCTCATTTCTCAACATATCTCATCTCTCATCATCATCTCATCTCTTATCATCATCTCATCTCATTTCTCATCATCATCTCATCTCTCATCATCATCTCATTTCTCAACATATCTCATCTCTCATCATCATCTCAACATATCTCATCTCTCAATTCATCTCATCTCTCTCAATATATTTCATTTCTCATTTATTTCACTTTCTTACATATTTTTTCAACCACACAATCTACTTTAATTTTTAATATTTTTATTAGATGGCCATATGGTCCAGTGGCTATAATTTCTCCTTTCAATTTTCCATTAGAAATTCCTGTGATGCAATTTTTATCAGCAGCTATGGTAGGAAATAAACCTCTTGTCAAATGTCATTCAACTCAAGGTTTATCTGTAGAACAATTCCTTCGGTAAGAAAATATTTATTTTATTTATTAAACTGTTGAAAATTTTTTTTTATGTGTATTTTGGAAAAAACTGATCGTTTTAATTATTTTTATTAAAAGAAAGAAGAAATGATGTCTATGATGAAAATTACATACGAGGCTGTAGCCACCTTCCTCTGGCAGAGAAATGAATAAACTGAAAAGAATTTATATATATTTTTTTTTTTTAAATTCTTTTATACTAGAGAAGGAAAGAATTTCAAACTACTTTTATTTTTAGTATAAATTTGTACTTTTTTTTTTTTTTTCTTCTAATTTTGTTTAATCTAAAAATTTCTTTTTTCACTTTATTCATTTTTATCCATATTTCTTAATTTCAACTTCTTCTTCATTCTCTTCATCAGATTTCTTCATTTCTGTGGATTACCTCAAGATGAAATTGATTTTATTAATACGAGAGGAACCACAATGTTTAAATTAATAGAAAAGGCACCTCTGCGTTTATTACAATTCACAGGTGAATATATTTCTTTTTTTTATAGATTTTTTTATAAAAATTATAAATATATTTAAAAGATTTTTTCCTATATTAATACATTTCTAATGTTTGAGGAAATTTATTATAAAAAAAAATGTTTCGTGCTCTCTATTTTAATTAATTAGTATGATTACTATTCTCTATTTTAATTCTTTTTTTTTTTTTAATATTCTATATAGGAGGAAGTTCTACTGCAGAGAAATTGATTACTGTAATGAAAGGACGAGTGAGAGTTGAAGATTCTGGATTTGATTGGAAAATCCTTGGACCAGATGTGAAGGAAATTCCATATGTAGCCTGGCAATGTGATCAAGATGCTTATGCAATATCTGGTTAGAAGAAGAGAATAATTTTGAATATTTTTAAAAAAATAGAGAAAAAGAGAATATTTTAAAATATTTCTAAAGGAATAAAGATGAAAATAAACAAACTCTCAAAAAAAGAAAATTTTTATAAAAATCAGAGAGGTAAAACAATAAAGAGAAGGCGTTTTTGTGAGAACTTGATGAAAATTTTATTAAATTATTATAAAAAAAAATTGAAAATTCCTTCTTCTTGGATATTTTTTATTAGGCCAAAAATGCTCTGCTCAATCCTTTTTACTTGCTCATACAAATTGGATACAAGCTGGACTTTTGGATCAATTAAAGAAACTTGCAGAGAGGCGAAGGTTAGATGTTTTTGAAATGAAAAAAATATAATTTACTGTGATATATATATATATTTATTTAATATTACAGTGAACTATATAAAATAGAAATTTTGGTTTTCTCAAAAAATATAGAGGTATTTTATATAGTGTGAGTGTATGTACACGGAGGAAGCTGCCTCCTCTATCAGAATTTGTATACTAAAATGAAGATTTTTTTCTTTTTGTGTTTCTCTTTTTTAGTTTAGAAGATATGACCTGTAGTCCTATTCTCTCTCTAACAAATGGACAACTTCAAGAACATGTAGATGTACGTTTAAAGATGAAATTCAAGAAATATTTTGGTTTGAGTGTTTCTTCGTTTAAGAAGGATGTTTGTGTGGGTATCTTTTTTATTTTTTTTATATTATTTTTTATTGCTACTTTTGTTCTCTTTCATTCGTTCTCTTCTTTTTTATTTCTATTTGTTTTTTTTCTGATTTTCTTTCTTCTCCCCTCTATTCCTCCTCTCTCCTCTCTTTCTTCTCCTCTCTATTCCTTCTCTCTCCTCTCTTTCTTTCCGCTCTACTCCTTCTCTTCCCCTCTCTCCTCTTCTCTCCCCCTCTCTCCCCCTCCTCTTCTCTCCTCTTCTCTCCCCCTCTCTCCCCCTCTCTCCCTCTCTCTCCTCTTCTCTCCCCCTCTCTCCCCCTCCTCTTCTCTCCCCCTCTCTCCCCCTCCTCTTCTCTTCCCCTCTCTCCCCCTCCTCTTCTCTTCCCCCCTCTCCCCCTCCCTCCCCTCTCATCCTCCCCCTCTCTTTGTAGGCCCTCCTTCGTATCCCAGGTGCGCGTTTACTTTTTGGAGGTTCTCCTTTTCTCTCCACATCTATTCCTTCAATTTATGGCGCTTATCCACCCACGGCGGTGTTTATCCCCTTTTATCATTTGAAGGCAGCAGTGGAGACACGTACACTGGAGGCACTTTCTACCCTTTCGTTGGTTTATCGAGAGATGTTTGGTCCTATTCAAGTCATTACAGAGTGGAATTCTGCTGAGGAAGCTTCTCTTTTGGCTGTATTGGAGGCAATTCCTCATCATCTAACGGCTGCCATTGTTTCTTCAGATAATCAATTTTATCAACGTATTTTGGGTCAAACTGTAAATGGTACGACGTATGTAGGCCAACGAGCTCGAACAACTGGAGCACCTCAAAATCATTGGTTTGGTCCATCGGGTGATCCCATTGGAGCAGGCATTGGTACACCGGAGGCAGTTCTCCACACATGGACTGCTCATCGGTGGGAAGAGGGGAGAGAGGGAGGAAGGGGATGAGGAAGGAAGGGAATGAGGAAGGGAGAGAGGGGATGAGAGAGGGAGGGAGAGAGAGAAGAATGGGATGAGGAAGGGAGAGAGAGAAGAAGGGGATGAGAGAGGGAGAGAAGAATGGGATGAGGGAGAGAGGGAGAGAGAGAAGAATGGGAGGGAGAGAGAGAAGAATGGGATGAGGAAGGGAGAGAGGGGATGAGGAAGGGAGAGAAGAATGGGATGAGGAAGGGAGAGAAGAATGGGATGAGGAAGGGAGAGAGGGGATGAGAGAGGGAGAGAAGAATGGGATGTGAGAAGAATGGGAGGGAGGGAGGGAGAGAAGAATGGGATGTGAGAAGAATGTAGAGATTAAGAAAAGGAGATGAAGGAAGTATGTAGAAGAATCTATAGAAGAATTCTTTTGAAAGATATGAAGAGTGTGTAAAGAAGAAAAATTCAAAAATATAGAAAAGAATTTATCCATCACCTCTTTCGAGAGGCTATTTGAAAGAAAGTGATAAAAGTAGCCTCTCTACTACAAAAGAGAGAAAATATTATTTTTCTTATAAGGAGAAACGTAACCAAAAAATAAAAAATTCTCTATTGAAAATGTGTAGAAATTAAAAAAAAAAATTATTACGTTTTCTTTCTATTTTTTGATATAATTTTATTTTTTTAGAGAAATTGTGGAAGATTTGGGTCCCATTCCTGTGGGATGGAAGATAACTTCTCCCACCTAAAACTCGAATCGCCTCCCAAAATTTCATAGAAAGGAGAGATATAAATATATTAAAAAAAAAAAATAACAAAGAAAATATATTTAAAAACTGTAAACTGTTTGCCCTTCTCTTCATCGTAATCAAAATTTTTTAAAGAAATTATATATTTTTCCAGTAGAAATTTTATATTTTTTCTCAAAACAGAAACTCTTATAAATTATAAAAGTTGAAAAAAATAACATCCAACACACCTATATCATATTCATCAGAAATCTCAAAGTGAAATTTACTTTTCAATTATAATAAATGCCTCCTCTTCATAATACAAAATTTCTATACAATAAATATTGTTATATAGACTACTTTTGTTACAACAATGAATTTTAAAAACAATTTCACACTGTATTTTTTATAAGAAAAAATTTATTTCTTTTTCAGTATTTCAAATATCTTTAAAAAAAGTAAAAATTACATTTTTCAAACTCTTTTTTTGGAATTAAAAACTGGGACTGGGTGAGTACTGAGAATTCCTTGAAAAATTTTCTTTTATATTTTTATTGATTCCTCCCTTTGGAGAAATGCCACTCTCTGGACTAGAAAAATAAAATGGAAATCCATTCGAAAATGGAGCCTCCTCACTACTGAGAGCTTCCTGAAGAATTCCTTCTTTAGAGGCATCGTCTTGGAGAGCCCAAAATGTTATGGGGGGAGAAGCGGCAGTGTACGTACACAGCTGTGTGGATGTCTCTTTTTTGTTTATCTTCTCAGGAGAAGAATGCAAAGAAGACGGCCACTGAGAGGTGTACGTACACGATGCGTTACTTTCCTCCCATGGCACTTCAAAAGGAAAGAATCCATCGCCATTTAAATTTTCTAGGCTATGAAGAGATTCCTTTCTCTGTATAGAAAAAGGGGGAAGGTGGAGAGGGGAGATGGAGAGAGGGGAGATGGAGAGAGGGGAGATGGAGAGAGGGGAGATGGAGAGAGGGGAGATGGAGAGAGGGG
>JADAQX010000253.1:0-62095 GCA_015476325.1 Cardiosporidium cionae | reverse complement strand
TACGAAAATGTATCTTTTTAATAGATCATTGAAAACTATTAAAAACTTAGAAAAACTTAAACTTAAACTACTTGACACACACACTACTACTCTCGTTGAGCATTCTCGTTGTGTCAATCGTGTGTGAGTATCACACGGTTGCTATCTTTAAATCCTGTGCGCAGGTCTTGCGCTATCTTATTTTCGCTCCGTTACAACTTTTTGTTACATGGTTTACATCGAGTTGGATAACACTTACATAATTTAGGAAGGAATGCTCTCCTATAATTAAATTAGGCATGTACCACAAAATGAAACTGGCAAGTTGTAAGTAATTTTTTATTTTAACATTTTTGTGAACATTTTGTTATATTTGAAGGTAATGGCGTTACTGTCTTTTATTCGTTGCTTATCTTTTTGAGCACAATTGCCCTTATAACGTGCATTATAGCATAATATGAACAACCAAAGTAATCGTAGAATATTTGTTCGCGTGATGAAAGATGTAATAAAAAAGTTTTTTCTGTAAAATTTTGAATTTTTAATCCTTGAGTATGTAAATAGAAGGATGTCCCACCTGATTTGAAAAGCCCAAACGAACATGAGTTTGAGTAGCTATACTAAATACGAAAGGCTTATTTCAAATAATTTAATTTGCTCCTCTTTTTAACAAAGTATACTTTTCCCCTTTCCTGTAATACCTCATCTTTCAAGAAACAAAAAAATTTATTTGAAATAATAACAGGCCGGCACAGACAATTTCTGCGTAGGAAGTACTACTTGGCTGCAGCAATTAATCTGTTTAAATTTATGAGAAATTTCATAAAATTCTCCTTTTTGACACTGTTTGGGAAGTCATAACCATTAGATATGTAAAAGCATGCTAAGTCAAAGCCCCGCATCAGCGCTACTGCTTTAGTTGATATCAGAAATGGAATCCGCGTCATACATGAATACTCGGCGCATTGTTTGTACCCTAAAAAAGATTGCGAATACCTCCGAAAGAAATTTCAATTATGTCAAATAAATGATTACAAGAATAATAAAAATAAGCACTGCACCAATACTTATGAAAATAGCAATAAGTCGAAAAAGTATCAACCTTAAGCATTTGCTGCCAAATAGGTCCTATTATAAGAATAGGGATTTGTATATTGCTGCTCACAATAATTTCTCGGAATGATACTAAAAGGAGTTGTTGGTGGTGGTTCCACCGCTTTTTACCAAAATCGACAAAAAAATTTATAATTTAAAAGCTCCAATTTTATCCGAAAACTAAGTTTGTTAGTATAGCCTTTGATTTAAAATTGTGTCTTTTATTATCAAAATTATTTTGGCTAGCATCTTAGCCTCACTCTAAGCAAATATAACATCACTACTTGCAAGTAGTTAACATTTTGCTTAGCAAAATGAATATTATACCGCATATATTTCAACCAGTTTATTGTGAAACAATAACTCTATAGGGACTGCATCGTATATAATTGTTAGTATTATCTGGCAAAAATGAACAAAATCTTCCATTTAGCAATGGCTAGAGAAAAAATGATCAAAATTTTCAAACTACATAAAAACTTTACCTTCATTTTAATGTAAATGCTCGAGAAGGAAAGCAAAATTAATTTAGATATAAGTGATATTTCTTAAAGGTATCAGTATGCTTATGCAACAATTTATGTTAACATTTTTGAATGCAGCTAAATAGATTAGAATTATTTACCCTGCATTAAGTATGCAGCCCTTTTTGAATTTTTATTAATAAAAATTCAATTATACTATAATAGTAGATTTTTTTAACATCGAAATAATACCTCTGCTGTAAACAATGAATAGCTCTTTCTGCTCTATAGTGTCGGTGTTTCTGCGACAGAAAAACATTGCTCTTTTTCTTTAGCAGTACTTTCTCTTATTGAGAGGAATTTATAAGTGGGGTTATTTAAGAAAAATAAGGTTTTTTTAATTTTGTTGAAAGGAACAGCTTTATGAGTAAAAAATATGTTTTGGAAAAAGAAAACTATAAAATAAGATGATTTCCTCACTTTACCGTAAAAAGTAAATGTGTAAGCGAGGTATTTCAAGGAGAATAAACTACATCCTTAGTTTTTTTCGCTGCATATCAATGTATTGCCAAAGCGTTTTACAACTCGCGCAATTAGTCTATACTATACTCACAATTTTCCTTTCTCTACTTTTATCATATAATATAACACCAAACATAGAAACGAAAGAAATTAATCAAGCTAGCTGGTTGCTTCTATGTATTTTTTTGCTGCCTTACAAACAGGATGGAGTTCCTAAATTTACAATATTTTTTCTTCTGGTGAAAATACTTTGTGAAAAATGGTGATAACAAGTCTATCGCACTATAGGCCAAAAAACAAGTAAGGAAATTTTTTGAATACATGGCGAGTTGGATTAAACGCTAAATTTAAAAAATATTGCGCCAAAATAACACCATTCAAGCAGAGCCACGATTTGAATGATGTCATACATTGTGCTTATGAAATATTTTGTTGCTGAATTTGATGAAATTACACTTTTTGCAGCCACGTTCAAGCCTTTCATTGTATTCAATAGATAAGCAGAAACGAGACAGCAAATACGAAAACCAATGCCAACTCTTGCCTTGCTTTTATTTTTCTATCTATCATTGTCCAAACGTTTCTTCAGATACATCGTAGTAATCTAAAAGGAGATCCAATGAATGTATGGAAATACGGAGCTATTTTGAATAAATGAGAAGGCTTACGTCTCACTCGGCCTTTCATTTCTCGCTCCTCTTTTCGTGATAACTTGTCCTTGCGTATCCTAAATCCTCGCGTTACTCGATTCCTACAGGAATAAATAAGATAAAGATGCTTCCTGTGAATTAGTGCCAACATTACTCCCTACTTGTAACTGCACCGTTGAATTTGAATTTAAAAAAGGTTAGGAATTGTTTCACACTTCTGCAGATAGCTACTGAATGCGAGCGTACTTCGTATACATATTACTGTGAAAAAATCCTATGAGACGTATTTTCATCGAAACAAGTGATACTTATAGACCAATAATCCATAAGGCGTACCTGCATCAGATATTTGTGATGCTTCTATCTTGAAAGAATCGAGCGGATTTCGCGATAGCCTAGAACTCAACTTGTCAAGCAACCTATGGTTCCAAGGAATACGTATAGCCATTTGTAATGACGTTGAGCTGCAACCAAGAAGGTATAACAGTAGAACGAAACACAAATGCTTGCTATACAATCCCTTCATAGGAAAAAAGTAAATTGTACATAAAAGCTTCGCCTTATAAATCAAAATTTTTGAGTGGTGCAAAGAAATGTACGCTACACCATTACTTTCAACAGCAATTGATAGCTAGATTGATTGACTTAGATGTACATACACTTTCCAAATAATGTCAAGGAACACAACAAACGCGAGTTTCTTCACATTTTCATGCGGGATAACTAGCAAGGTTTGATTTTCGGAACATGCCACAAAGCCTTCTAACTCACTTGTTACAAAGCTCGCTATAATTACATATGAAAGATTCAGACAATTTCGTAGAACATAAAAAGATACTTGATAAATAATCTTTTCATACTCGAAAAATGCAAGAGTGAAGAAATGATTAAAGAGTTATAACATTGAAGAGGCTAAGCACGACGGGGAACTAGATCATCCCCATTTGATTAAAATCATATTTTTCCAAAATTGTGAAAGCGCAGTAATTTATATTATGGCGGTAATTTCAACCGGAAAATACTTAAATCCTCTAAAATATAATCGCCGGCTAGAAGGGATTGTAATTTTATTTTTTTGAAATCAGGAAATATTTCCATCTGGATTCTTTCAGTAGGAATTTTTAATGAATAATATAAGAAACTAAAATCATAAGTTACTTTTAAAACTGCAACACATATAGTTGGAACTTGAAAAGCACTAAAAGTTTTCAAAATTTCTAACAGGGAAGATGATTTTACATTTCATCTGAGATGAAGCATACAATTTTTAATGAACAAATCGAAAGTCAAAAGTATTCCTCATGCATACAGACAGTTTAACTAGTTTACATAGAATACAAAATATTCTATGCTATAACTATCGATAGTCTGAAACAAGTTTCAATTGCGAATCTTGAGAAAAAACAAAATTGGAGGCTAATGCCTTTTCTCTTCATAGTGAGGAAGAATTCCTATTGATCCATCCTGCAAAGTGAGAAGAGTGAGTATTAGATACACAGGAAAGCAAATCTTTTAGTGAGCTACTACAACGAATAAAGCAAAGCTAAAGAAGAAATATGGAAACTCAACATCGCAATGACTTACTATTTTGGCAGCCATGGTCTTGCAGATTCCTTTTGCAAAGGTAGACAACGACTCAGCTGAACAGGTAATATGATTTCTTACATATTACTTTGTGATAAAATAAGCAAAGAAAAACATACAGCTACTGCATTATAACTATAGTATCTTAAAATCAGACTGAAAAATATACCTTCAGAACAAGCGGTATACCAGACTTCAATTCGAAGAAATCCATTTTTTACCACATTTAGCTTGTCAACCTGAAAAACCCAAATATGAACGATAAAATTCAACAAAAGCTTGCAACTTTGATGTGGAACAAACACTTTTTTCAAAAAATGTATGCTATTACTTTAGTCAGACAAAATGCAAGCACTCAGCACTTCTAACCATGCGTACACCAGTGATTAAATCCCCACATTCCAAGGTATCCCCGATAAGAGCCAAAACTAAATTATTCCAATACTCATCTATCTGACCCTTCCCGATCATGTGCGCTAAAAACTTAAATTCCAGATGCCCACCACACTTGTTTGCAGGGTCTTCCCACATTGGACTAACGCCATCCCTGTTAAAATCATTCCATGAAATAACTGTTAGAAACACCAAAAGGCAAATGTAATTCGATCCGTAAATTATGAAAAAAATATTTTTACACTGAGTTAGCTAGTACTAAAAAAGCGACATTGCCCAAGTAGCAACGTAATTCTACTTGAAAATCATTAGTCCATCAACTTCCTGTTGTAGTCCATTTTTATCTTTACGGATCATCCTGTTAATAAATTTGAAAAAAAGAGGCTCGTGAAATTATGGAAAAATAACGTTTTCAAGTATAAGGGATAAAGTCAAATACCGTTTTTGCATAAGCAAAGCACTTGGCTGAGGAAGCTGATTCCAAATTTCCCAAAATTCCTGATTCCATTCAGAAAGAAGTAAAGAGGCTACGTTTCAATTGCACGTGTAAAAAATGCTATTATATTAAAATTAGTACCAGCGTTTAACTGTGCAAACAGATCAGTTATGCATATATCAAATATACTGGAAAGATGCACACTATGACTTATAACCTGAACAGTACTAAATGTAGCCAACTCTTTAGTATTATTGCTATAATGCTTCGCGGTACCACGCTTTAATCCCAGTTCAACTTGTTCCCATAATTTCCAAGTGTAGCGAAGAGGCAGCGGCATGCTAGTGTCAGGATTTTCTTCCTATAAAAATTCAAAGGATATACAGCAACTTGTCTCGAAGATCATTAAACTATACATATAAATTTTTTTCCCCACCTCAGGTAATACTTGCTACTTCTCTGGTTGAAATTGAGAGGCATATCCGCAGGAATAAAACCAAAAATTTTGTTCGTAACAGAAATATCACATAGTAAAGCTTACCTGAGAGAGAAGTTTTTCCAGGTCTTCTTTCTCAGGAATATTGGAATTGAAAGATAAAAAGCGGGTCGAACTCATCTGGATAATTTGGTAAAAAAACAGAAACAAGCGCTCGCTACTTTCTCGACATAATTATCGTGAGATGAGCTTGTTGCAACTCCAAGCTCACTTAAAGACCACGAGCACGGAGAGGAGAAAGAAGACTGTTCTTACAAAAGTAAATCAGCTCAGATGTTTGTAAGTGACAAATGGACAGTTTTATAGCCTGGAGAAAATCTTTTTGCTCCACAGATCACAGAGAAAGAAACTGCTGCAGAACAGGACGTTTTCACGTAAAAATGAATTCACTTAAGAGATGAAATGAGGGAGCCAATGCTATACATACTTTGCACAGGACACTTAAATAAAATCCAGACAAGGTTATCCGTAAAAGCAGTAAATCGGAGCTGCGTGATAATTGCAATTTGATAGGAACGCAGAAACAGGCAGCGGGTGATGCTGTCGAGCTCTGCGAGTATGGGGTAATGCAAGCAGAAAAGTTCACAGAATCACTTCTATCTATCCTGCAACGACTGTTGAAAAAAATGGCAAAATCTCAACAAGCGAGCAACTGACATGCAAAAAATAAGCAGCGAGATTTCTAGTGGAATTGTGACATTTATGTTTTTTCCATTGTTAGAAAGCTTTAGTCGCCATTGATTCCCCATTACCACATGTTATCTATTGCTGGTGATCTGTTCTCTGCTGATCTTCATTTGCCGCCTACAATAAACAATCGTTAGTATGATGCCACTATTAAATAAATTTAAACATGTTTTCAATACGTAGCAGCTGCAACTTTTTCTAAGTCGATTCGAGCTTGTCAAGATTTCCTACTTTGAATAATACAACTGTGACTTTCCCCTACGATTCCTAGCTTTCCGCTTCATCATAAAACCAAATTTATTTGGGAGAACTTCAAACGGTTTATTTTTCGGTTTATAGAAAGCTTTAGTTTTGACATCGACTTTGTAAAAAAATAAATTGCACTTCTTTCTTCAAAAGGGAAATTTTTTCCAGTATAGTATGCAATATTCGGATACAGCGTTAATATTTATTCCTCATTTCGATAATTTAACGCTGAACTAGTACAACCGCGTGTAACATGATATCGCGACAGTGCGGAGTACCCACTTTATTTCATTATTTTATTGTAGTTAGTTTACCTTTATCATGGGTACCTTTCCTTTTAGTACATACTCATTTCTACTAAACTAGATAAGTTAACAACCAGCAGTTTCCCCCAAGGATATGAGTGGACATAGTAATGTACAAACGGAACAACAACCGAAGACACCTTACTTTCCACGATGTTTCCCCAGCAATCAATATTCACTTATTTTACATCCTTGAAGAGGCAAATAGGAATAGTAGTATAGTAGCATTAGCTTAGAGATTTTTAGATTATTCTTTCCGTTCTTTTCTTGCGGCGTAGATGAATAGAGGAGTGAATGACTTTTCCCTCCTTATTTCCGCAGACTGTAATTAATAGCGTACAGTTAAGTTTAAGTTGCATTGTACAAGTTGAGAAGACTCCCTCCTTACTAACTAAATAGAGATTAACTATTTAACGTCCCCCTATCGCATAAAAGAACTACAATCAGCCGAAGTCTATGTAACACGACTGGCAGAGCGTGGCTAATTTTAATCCGCGCAACGGAGAAAACGTCGTGTGTACACCGCGTACGGTTGTATATTTATCATTCATTAAAAAGCACAAGTCTCTAATTTACTAGTAAGTTTCTAAAAGAAGTTACATGAGCATACTACATTAATAGATATATGTGTATACGGACCTTCTTTTCATGCAATGACTTAGAAAAAGACAAACCCGCCAGTATAAATCCAGCAAAGTGGATTTGCAACTCGTAACAAAGTAACAGATGCTGATTGATAGAAATTCAGTATTGCATAAATTGATCAAAGCTTAAATTCTAAAAAGGTAAAAGCTTTCCCCAGAAGAATGAGGGCACTTAAAGAGATTTAGAACTTGTCCCAGCAAGAGTGCACAAAGATTCAATGTGTGGTGTTGTGGAAAGTGAGTTCGGAAACTATCTAACTGACGCCATACTTTCTTATATTGCAGAAAACAAAACAGTACAGGAAATAAAATAAGCTGGAAAAAAAATATCGAAAAGCTTCAAGCAAATATTTCAGTTTTTAATTCCATTGCACTGAAAGATGCAATCATTTTATAAAGGTGAAGTGTGCTGGTAAGAAGTGATATTTTCATTGATTGATGAATCGGTTACAATTGAGGTTGAATTGCGGTGTAGTAGGTGAAGTGTGAACGTGATGTTTTCTGTGAGTTGCTCGAACTAGAATTAGTCACGTTCTGCCAATCATATTTATAGACTTCGGCTGATATAGTTCTTTTATGCAGTATGGTGTTAAATAGATTAATTCTGCTTAGTTGGTAAGAAGGATGTCTTTGCTAATTCGTATAATGGAACATAAAACTTATTCTACGCTAATAATTACTGTTTGCGGAACTAAGTAGGGGAAAAGGAAAAGCCATTCATTCCTTCATTCATCTATGCTACAAGAAAAGAACCAAAAGAATAATAACAACTGAAATTCTAAGTTATCCCTCATTCTCCTCCTCAAAGGTGAAAAAATAAGTGCATCCTAGTTGTGGGAAACATCGGGGAAATAGTACGGTAATTTCGATTGCTGCGATATTGCGAATCGATGATGTTACATCGCTTTATGTGCACTGCGATATCCTTGGGGGGAAACGGGGAAACTGCGGGTTGTTGACTTAATTAGTCTACGGAAAATAATTACGTAGTAAAAAGGTAATTTTTATACAGAATAATTATAATCATAAAAAATAATAATTATAATGGGTGTCCCGCTCTGTCGCGGTACAACTGTTGCGTGAAGAAAATATTTTACGTGCAATAGAACTTAATTCTAATAAAAGGTCCCTTTCAAGGGAAAGTTAAACTTAGTTACTAACTACTAAGAATATCGCATCACTAAAGCCTACTTCTGAAATGTAAAGAATTAGAAAAAAATTCCATCTCTCCTAAAAGATTCATTAACTAGTAAAAATAAAACCAAGAAAAAGTAAAGTTAATTAATAATAATCATTCCCCTCGTCTCGGAGCTTCCCCTTTCCCTCTTTCTTCCGGTCAATTGTTTGTCGCCAGTCGGGTATCAGTTGTATTCGTGTGCACTCTAATACATCCCGAGTCGCTTCGCACTTAACTGTGGGTACTTCCTAAATATTAAAATGATTACGGGCTAACAATTTACCGTAATATTGGACTACACTAAACATTATACACCCTATTATTTAAAATGGGTGTTCGTGATTTTATAATTGCTACAGTGCTTATTTATTATCACCCAAATTATGAAGTTTACTGTTTGCAGATTTACCATCTCACGCGGATGCGATAAAACTTACGGCATACTGCATACTACGCTATCAAAAAAGATATTATGTAAACACGACACTTTTTCAGAAGCAATAGGAAGTATTCTGTTTGAATTATCTTGAGTTAACAAGTGCAAGCTGCTTTGAAAGTAACAAGACAAGCAGAAAACCTAGCTAAAAATAATGTGGGTAACCCTGTTAAACCTTGCTATAATTAACTAATAATTTCAAGAGATAAGCAAGGTCAAGTAGATTATCTATACATGTCTCACTATTTAGTTAGGGAGCTTATGTTCACATTATGGGAAGACTGTAAATATAGGTCAGAATCATTTCTAATTGCCTTCGGCTAAGAAACAAAAAAATAGCAAGGCAGCAATTGCACTTGTAACAATTACAAAGTTGCGAACAGAGATTTTAAATAGTAGTATGTATAGTTGTATGGTAGTTCAAGGTAAGTGTAAATAGTTACCCCGTAACTAATTATTTTTAAGAAGTAGTCACGGTTGAACAACCGATTCGGGATGTATTTGAGTGCACGCGAATATATAACGGATATACGATTGGCGACAAACATTAACCGAACGAAAGAGAAAAGGGAGGAAAGGATGGGACCCTTGGCATTTAACTTTACTTACATTGCAGGAGTTTAGTTTTTAGTTAGTTTTATAATTCTCTAGAAAAGGTAGGAAAATCATTTCGAGTGTATTGCGTGAATGATGTATGTTCTTTAATATGTACGATTCATGGTAGTTAGTAGTAAGTTAACTTCCTCTTGAAAGGAAACCTTTATTAGAATGAAGTTTTCTGCTGCACCTGAATCTACTTTTCACCCACTTCGCAGCAATTCTATTTCACCTACAACGTATTTAATAATTCAAGTAAACTATGCTTTGTCACAGCACTGCTCAGAAGTATAACTAGCTGAATAATAAACTATTTGTACATTCATTGCTTGCGCAACTATGAAATGGCTTAAGCATCCCCTTTAAAAAGTGAAAACCACTTTATTGAAATTCTTCAAGCTTAAATTACGTCACAAGCATAAATATATTCCCTAAGCCAGGTGTAAACATATCTTCGTGAAACACAACTAGCTTTTACTTTTTTACAATACTCTACAATTATATATGCTTCTATGTAAAATTCTTAAAGAAGGCCAGGCATTAGAATTTTCCCTCCTTCAAGGATAAATACATTTACGAGATGGAAATAGAGCATTATCCTTAAAAAGTTACAATCAAGCGAAACCGCAAATTGCCTCAGGAAGTAAATTCATTTGCAAAATAGAAATAATTTAAAACAAAAGGCTTAATTCGCTAGTTCAGCTTGATTTATAATAGCATACTATTCATACTGACTGCTGCATGAGCTTAGAGTATTTAAATTGAATAAAAAACATGATACTGAGGCTTAGTTATTTATTATCTTTTGAAACAGTTTCATTTTCAGAATATTTCAGGCAGTGACTCAGTGACGTACATTGGCATTATACGAGAACGCATCATTCGAGAACTTACAGTAACAATGGCGTAGACGTATTTGAGAATTTTCATTTAGCAATGCTAAAACAGCACACGCAAATCTCGCAACTGTTTAGTGAGATTTGAAATGTGGAGCCACGTATGTATTGCTATTCGAAGCAATTCTTTTCTTCTTCTTTAAAATAGAGAGCAGCTCTGTAATGAATGAATGCCTTATCACAATATTTGTGAAATGGAGGCATGAATAATCCTGTAACGATCTATTCAAATTTGCAAATTAAGTATGAATTTACTAGCCATTTATATTAAGTCAATAATTCTTTTTTTCAACCATCCTAAATAAATATAGGAAACTAGTCAAAGAGTAATAATGGGTCCATGATATGCTTATAAATTATAGAGTACATGCAATCCTAGACAAGCAACTAATATACAAAAAACGATGATTTTTTGACAAATTGCATAAAAATTTGAAACAGAATCTATAACAAACCAAAACTATTTTTGTCGAGTAATGTAATGCAATAATCAAAAGTCCGGATACTTTTACATAGTTACAAAGAATAAAACTTTAATTTGAAACGAACCTCAGAAATCCGCAATATTTGTTCTGAATTGCCTGTGTTTTGAAAAGAGGATGTGAAACAAGCAATTTGATGTGCGTCCAGGTCATGCAAACTATTTATCAATTTGTATAATGAGCAGCTGAAAATGATAATTTAACTTAACAATTTTGAGAAAAGAGTACAGAAAGTTAAAAAAATGGGCAAAATTATGTAAATTCGAGTACTTTTTATTTATAATAATGAAATTTAAAATTAAATTAATTAAAAGTGTTGTAGTTTTTCACTCAAAACCCATACAACTGGTTTTGCGCTGGTGGGTATTATGAGGTTTATTTCGTAATCTTATACATTTTTGTTAGAGAAAATCATCTATGCAAGCGGAAATCTAGAATTATATAAGGGGAAACGTCTTAGCGCAAAATAAATGTTTCAAGAGAAACATCATAAAATGTGGTTATTTCTAAGTTTCTATGGCTGAAACCTTATTTTCAAACCTAAAAAGTGAAAAAAACACGAATGTTGGGGGTGACTACCAATTTTTAATGGAATTCTGCATGAACCATATTTCGTATTGTTAAATAGCACCTGAAAGTTTGCGTACCTCTTGCTGTCCTTCCGGCTACATGGACACCTCTTTGTACTTTCTGTTTCAAATCTCCGGCAGTATGAGTGCTTTGCCATATTTTAATAAGGGTTGGGTACTCATAGTTTGAGGGTATGACCTGAGCTGTTGCTGTATTGGTGCTTTCGGGTTAGCACAAGAAACTATTTTTGTGTCTACACTGGTAGGAAATTCTATGATGCGGACCTTAAACTTTTTATAACAAGTAATACCCGTTTGTTTATACTGTCTATAATACAATAGATGACACTGGGAATGATAAAAACTGAAGTTGTCATGCAGTCTTTCATACTGCCCCTACCATCTCTTCTCTGCCGGTCAAACTGATTTGATGCAAGATAACCTGCGTCTTTTTTGTATGAGCCACCATCAGTAAGTGATGATTATGCGTTGTATATTGTCATAGGAAGAAGTGCTACTACGTAAGCTACTGTGCTCTCGGGGTAGTAGCATAGGGGTATAAAGTTTGCAATTCTAGGACGCCAATCATCCCCACAGTCATTTTTTGGGTCATTTATGCTGAAAATGGAGGAAAAAAGTGTTTTTGTTGAATAACCAGAACTTTGCCATGACTTTCCAATTTCGCCACGGTAAATTTCGGATAAAGAGTGTTAGTTCTATGTATTCGCCATCTCTATCGTGTAAGAATGCACAATTCTTCCTTAAAGCGTGTTGAAATCTTTGTCATCCCATTCAATATGCGGTGATTTATGGTAAGGTTTCATTCAGCAAGTAGTGAGGAGCCAGCTAAAATTAGCGAAACAGCAGTGGTGGGACGCAAGGAAGTTCAGTTTATGGGAATAAATAATCTATGCAAAAAGTGCCTAAAGAAACTTGGGGTGAGCGTGGTTGAGCTTTTCCCTGTGAGTGGTACAACTAATATCTTATTTCCACTGAACTTCTTCCTTTCATCCCTGCAAGATAGTTTCTCCATCTGATGAAGAAGTGCTATACGTGCTGCATAACTCTTAAAAATACACCAGACAGACTGAATATTTTGCTTTTTGCCGTGGCATCAAGGAGCATTTCCCTTCTTTGTGCAGAGCCTTCCTCCGTGGTTATGGATACCATTGTTTTCTTTTAATTGCTCTCCATCTGGTGGCCTGCTCTCTGCTTTTGTAACTATCTCAGTCCATCACAGAAAACGATGGAGCGCAGGTGACATTTGTTCATTTTCCAGACAGAAAAACATCTTGACCAATTTTAGTTTGACCCTGTATTCTAGTATGACACAGGATGCCTGCGCACTCTTGTAGAACGTTGTTATGATGCCTTCCATCCTCCAACCCCCCTTTTGCAAGTCTGTGACATTACAGTCATTGGCATCGGCGCATCCTCTTGTTTGATTTCGCTACTGTGAGCTCATTCTGCCCTTGCCTTTAGCTTCATCTTTTCTTTATTACTACTTTAACCTGTCGTCTTGGTACGTTTCTAGTTGCCATTAACTGGTTTTATTTCTACGAAAGCATGGTGGTTATATTGTGTCGACTTGAGAATAAGACTTGTGTACTTACTTTTATCAGTGGCATTTCTATGATACATAAGCCGTTTGGTTTACTTATGGAACAATATCTCTTAGAACTTAATTTTTGTAGCTCTTGTTGATAAGCCAATTCCTACTTATTGGGTTATTTTCTGTTTTGATGTGTACATTTTTCTTCTAGTTTCGACTTGAAAGTTTTTGTAATTTTCATTATCCATATTTACAAGTAGAACAGACAGCGTACATACAATACTATTTTTAGTATCGTTGCATTGCTGTTACTTTTTATAATTCCCTGAGCATCGTGAAATTTTGTGTGATTATCCTCTTTTTGATGCTTATGAGTACTTTTTAGGAAACAATCTTTTCGCTAATGTTTCTGTTTCAATATTGTTTTTTCTTGTAGTGCTATCATACTATATGTAACTTTTAATGAATGCTTTACATTTATGTACTTGTTCTATCTCTTGGTGTATTTCGAGCACCATCGTCAGCCATTAGATTTTTTGGAAGATTTTTATCATCGTTTTTGTGTTTTACTCTTGCATTTTGTGGGTGTTTCTAATATTATTTTTACACAAAATACTTTTGAACATGTATTTTGAGCAATGTTACGGCCATATTTTGATAGGCAGTTCGAACTTTTTGCATTTATTAACTTAGAGTTGCCTAAATATTGAAAAATGCTGACTTTTGTTAGAAATAGATAAAAAGAAATTTGCTGCTTCCTTTTTTTATATAGTCACAATAGCATTTGCATGCAAATTCTATTCATGGATTATTCAAATTTGAACGGTTTTGTTTTGCTGCCTATTACTTTATAAATTGAACAGGATATTATTTGACTGGATGTCAGCAATTTTAAGCGCAGCATGCATGAAGGTGGTTTGATGTTGATTCCGTGATCAAACAGGGGAAGGTCTACAGGTGTGATTTTTATTGAATGTATAGAAGAATATATTCTCCTGGAAATGACTTGCTTACTGCAATATATAACCCTTTTTTCGAGCTATACTTTAAATTGAATAGGAAAGGATTTTTATCTCAGTAGCTAGGTTTTTCTAAAAGTGTATCTTTGAAGATTTTTCTCTTCTATTGCAGCGGAATACATTTCAAAGGCTATCTCACATTGTAATTTAAAACTCTTTTGCATATGAAGCTTTGAGAAAATTTATTGATTGTCATGGGTAAGTGGCTCAATTATACTTTATGTTTTGGTTTTCCGAAAGGGCCACTGTGGAATGATTTTTTTGCAGTATCTTAAGTTTTGTTATTAACTTAATCAATGCTCGTGATGCTTTTTATTTCTCTGCTGAGTTTTTTACATAGGGTACTGAGATGTGCCTTTGTTACTTGCTAGCTGAGTAGTAGCATTGTTGGCTTGTATTACGTCTTACTGGAGAGTGTTTCCGTATTTTTAGTTTTACTTTATAATGTAAATTTTTATGGTATGTTGTAGTCATCAGAGAGGGTGCTCTAGAACGATTTGCTACAAAAAATTACATCTTGGAATGTAATCTATGACTAAAATGCATTTTTTGTATGATGAATTGGTGTGTCATTGATGCCATGACAAAATCCAACTTTGATGCCTGCTGGATGAGGGTGAAATCCATTTATTATATTATGTGTATGCTGACAATAGCTTTTTTAAAGAGGAACGGAGCATTCATGTGAATGGGAATTGATGCCAGTTTCACAGCTAGGTGTTTTCCTATCTGTTTGGGCCTATTAGCGGGCAATTCTCTCCATCGGAGGTCTACTGAATTTGGACCTCATTTCGTGGAAAACTTGTTACGGTTAGGTATTATTTCTCCGATTTTGACTTGATTCTGTAAGTAGATCACGCATGAAATTTAATGGCTGCATTGTTTACTTTTTTTTCATAAGCTGTTTCATCTAGCATCGTAAATGTTTCGTGATGTTTATCATGTGTTTCTTGTTCTGTACTCCCTTAGTTTTTTTAAATAAACTGAAGTTTGTATCATGTACCATACTCTCGATGCAACGGTTCCGTTGGAGCCCTCTCTTCCTTCAGGGTGGGATAGAGTTGGCTTCCAGTATGTGGCGGAATTGCATCCTCAAATCTCCTCATCAAAATCCTTATCAAGTTTAGCTCTTGAAACTTATACTCTGGAACCACTGAATCAACATGAAAAAGTTGAGGTCTCAGATACCTTGAAACCACCTTTTCCGATGTTTCAGTATGATGAGTCCCTCGATGACGTCAGCACATTCTACGAACATGCGAATGAGGAGGAGTTACGCTGGAGTGACCAGAGTAATTTTTCTATTCTAAGAGTTGTAGAAAAGAAGAAGAAGAGCACTCTGTCAAAAACTACAAAGCCATTGTACACCAGCTCTCTAAGTTCTACCGATGTGGATACAGCTGAAAATCGTTTGAAGGTCCCAAATATATCTTCATTTGGGCAGCACAGCGAAATTTTTCCCCTTAATGACTCTGAAATAAGAGCGATTGTAAAAGCACCTTCAAACATCGCTGTGGATAAACATCGAATTTTTTCAGATGGGCCAACAAAACAGGGTGTACAAATGTCTTCAAAAGAGGCCATTTCGACGCAATCTAGCCGTTGGCATGAACGGAAAGCTCCAACAACATCCAAGCTTTCACGTAAAGGGAAAGACCATTCCAAAGAAGGCTTGCTTCATTTGGCGGCAAGTTCTCTTCTACAAAGTCCCATATCTTCGTCAATCTGTAATGACCTTAATGAATCCATCCCTCCTACTTTCCGCCAAATGAGAAGCGATCCGTTTCTGGAAGAAAAATTTTCTCAACCGTATCTTGACGCAAATAAATGCTTGTCAACAGTCTCAGAAATAGCGGAATTGTTTATGTCTCCCCACAGTCCCAATTCGACAGAAGTATCACGAAACGAAGCTATACTACCTGCTGAACCTAATACACTCCAAGATCTGAATTCTTTTTCCCCTTGTGACGTAAATGATAATCTAGACCGTGTGCTATGCTTTCTTCAGTCTCTACTAAGCGGTGATGAGTTCGTTGGCTCCTTGTCGCACCACGGTCGGATGGTAGGCCTTATGTGCCATACATTTTTATCTGGATTAAAGCAACTTTCTCTAAATACTACCGCTCATGCTTTTAGTTGTACTACCGATGGCAGTAGGGAAGATACGCAAAAGATGGGAACAACACGTAATTTTCTCACCTCTGGTAGTGCCGTATCTGAGACAGCTTCATCTACTATGCCTAAGATCTTTCGTAATCGTGCCAAGAAAGGTCGGCCACCCCTCTCTCTCTATCCTTCAAATCAAACTACAACCCTTTCAACTACTGTATTGCCAGAATCTGCTGCAGTATCTAAATGGCTCGAATCTACGCTACACACTTCTTCGATTGCCCCTATGCCTGACATGCCCTCTACCAGATCAACGCTCAGTTCCTCAGAGAAGATACGTGTAAGAGAAAACTTCAACGCATTTTCCGATTCTCTTGTGCACCCTGTAGAACCACCAACTTACGGTTATGAGTGTAATTTCCCTCGATTTGTTTGTGGTACCATTGACAGACGCCTTGCCATACGAGAGCGATCGGTTGTAACACTCACCGATAGTGAAAAACGAAGAGTGTATTGTTCTGTAGAATATTTTTCAAGAGAATCCTCCACTCACATGTGTGAAAGGTCCATACCTCTACCTCTGGGCCTTGAGGAAGGGCTGTTTATACAAGTATCCTGGAAAAAAGGGGGTGTACCCCATCGTACTTGGCGTGATGCAGTTGTCATTGGCATTGAAGAATCCAAGAATCTAGAAGTTTGTGTGCACATGGCTGGCCAGGATACTCGAGTACGAGTTTTTTATGTTGCAGTTTCGTTTTGTTCTGTTACTGTACATTTATTTCAGCTATTCGATTACTGTGTCTTCTTCGCTTCTTTTATTTTGTCATATCTCTCCCGTTGCCTTCCATTGCTTAGTATTGGATTTTTAACTAACACTAGGCGAGTAGGACGGCGATGCTAGGCTTTCATACCTTTTACTTTTTGAAAAATTGTTTTATAAACGTATTATGTGGACTTTCATACCCCCGACTGTGGGGCATTGGTGTATTTCCAAATGGACATCTTTGTTTTACTAACTTGGTCTCTGAGTGATAGCCTAAGATATTCATATCTCCATTCGATTTATACCTACTTTTCTCTCAGAATTTTCATGTGGCTATTGAAGATTTTCTCCCGCCAGGAATTCCCTGTGCAGAACCCGGTAAAGGTTTCTGGAGACTGCGGCCCTCAAGATTACATTGGACTCGAGATCTCTATGTTGGCTCTTGTCTGTGCGTCTCCACAGTCGATGGACCCTCGGATATGAATGACTGTGTGATACAAAATGTTTTTTTTGATGAGAAACATGTTCCACGAACACGATATCGTGGCGGTGATGCTACGCAAAATCGCAGCCTTCAACAAAGCAAGAGTCCAATGAATGCGGTTAAAGAATCTGTAGGACTTACTCTATCATCTTCGGATCTTCGATCATCTTTCAAAGCGGCTCCTACAGATTCTTCACCATTATGTCACCCCAAAAGTATGCATACAAGTTCAGAAAGAATCCTTGTTTCACCTATCCTACCACCTAAGATAAAAAACAATTCTTTGCAGGGTTCTGCTGCTTCTATCCAAGATACCGACCTTGAAGTTTTTACATCTCCATTCTTATCCCCTAGAGAAGGCCGTCTTCCTGAAAAAGAAGTCCGTTGGGTACGGTTATTTTTTTTCAGTTCACGAAAAGAAGAATTGATTGCGGTGAGTGATCTTTTGCGATATAAGTTACCCTATGATTTGCATCCACAAGTTGAGGAAAGTGATGCAAAGCAATCTTCTACGAAATACGTGCATCGAGAAAGTTTTTGGGTTCTTCCTCGATGTATCGATCCAGAATTCAACCCCTTAATGTATGTACGGATTATAAAGCTTAAAAATGGACCGCATCAAAAGGATAGAATTCCTGTACGCGAAGTGATATTGTCGGATGAATGGAGAAAAGAAAGTGAGAAAGATATAGAATCTTCTTCTTTTTCGCTAGTATACGTCAATTATGACATATTCCCAGAAATTACGCAGAATTCCTATTTAAAGCTTTTGGCTTACATTCATCCAGAATTGGATGGGAAAGCACTATTGCGCGGTGAATGGCATTGCATGGGTGGAAATGACCTGAATTCCAGTGAGTTTCCATCATCTGTTAAATTTCATGGAGGTGGAATAAATTCTAATACATTTTTATCAGATTCTAGCAATAGTAGGAATAATGCTATGAAAGATATCCATGACAAGGGTGTGGTGCTCGAATCCTTAGATGGTTTGCATGAGCTACCTGATCCATCAACAGAACGCGTATGCACTGAAGAAAACAATTTCAGAAACACAGTGGAAGCAAAAGAGTGTATGGAACAGGTTTTATCTTCGGGTTCTGCGCTTTCATTTGAAAGAGAAAATGAAGATTTGGCTAGAAAGTTGCAGGAAAATTGTGAATCTTATGGTGTACTCAAAGCGAGCTTGCTACAAAAGGAAAAAAGGGGGGCTTTTCCCGAAGAAATCCAATCTCAATTGACTAAAAACACTATTTTTCCGTTGCCTGAAATACCTCGAAACGTGGAGATAGATTCTTTTCTTAAGCAGAAAGCTGAAATGGGTGTACGCAATAGTATCCTGCCTTCAGATAATACAGAAAAATTAACTGCTTCCATCAAACCTAGCACTTGCATTGATCGTGCGCTCTCATCTACTGCTCTTGCACGAGAAAATACGCCAGCCACAAACGGGATATATCTCTCCAGACAGGAAAGTGCTTCCTCTCATCGTTTTGGATATTCCTTTTACTCTGGCAGCACGATGCTGCCCTCGTCCCTCAAACATTCTTCTGATTTCGTTCAGCCAAGCTCGATGATCACCGCAATGGATATCCTGCCTCTCAAAAACCTTGAACACTCTGAACAGGCTCACACAACTTTGAAAATTTTGTCTAATACCATCCAGAGCTCATTGGTTTTACAGAGCGATGAAGTTTTATTGAAGGGTCTTGCTTGTGAAGCCCCATGCTTGGAAGAATTGGTTGGTCTAGATTTAACAGATAGGCAGAATAATCCAATTGATAGCAATTCTTTAGTAGATGATATTCTTTGTGGCTACAAAGAATCAGACGATATGACATGTGATGATATTAAATACTATCTCCCACTTATGGATGACAGAGTTACTTCATTTCTTCCCTGTGAAAGTTTTATTTCTATCGTCAAAAGTAACCGGAAATCTATTTTAGCTCCCAAAGCAAAAGGTTTAAAAAAGGTAGATGCATCGCTTGCGATTCATGGAAAGCATCAAATATCGTTGAAGAAATCAGCAAGCCTCAACTCTGCATTACAAAAGCGTCGACCATTTGTGTTTACACCTGTGACTTGCCTTGGAAGCTTGAAAACTAAAAAGATTGGTTTATGCGCTTCTACCCCTGGGGGAGAGTGGGCCAAGTCGTTGAAAACGAAGCATCGTAAGTTTTGAACGCCTTGGGGAATTTTTTGTTAAAGCTACTAGGATTTTGGGGATGAGTGGCAAGTATTTTTGCAAGGAGAGCTATTCCAAGATTTCTGAGCCGACTAAGATTTTTCGAAGGACAAAAAATAGGATTAAAATTGATCAAGAAAATCAAGTGCTAGGCTTAAAAAAGATGAAAATTAGAGTGGGATTTCCAAGGATGAACGCATCAATTTAAGAGAATGCATAGGCATATATAGTGATTATAATAATTTTGTAAAGAAGATTCTCTGTACGCGTAGCTAAAACGTAGTTCCCATTCAAATTGGATCTGCACGCAGCTTAGTTACACCTGTTCGTACTGCTCAATTCGTGCTGATAACAAATACTATTTTGTCTTCAGATGCAATGATACAAAATGGGCATAAGCGCAGGAAGTTATCTTTTTCTGTTTCAACCGCTGAAGGAATTAAAAAGAATGAAGGGAACACTTCGTTTAATCATTGCAAACATATTGACATGGTACCATCTGTTTCAGCCCGAAAATCTGGTCCTACGCTCTCGAAAGATCATGCTCCTTTGATTGATCCTCGCTGGAAAAAAAATGCTAAAGCTTCCAATACTGTTCTTAAGAGCAAGAAGAAAAGGAAATTATACAGTATTGTGAAATTGCTAAAAATGCAAAAGATCTCAGATGCCCAAAAAAAGGCTTCAAATGTGTTAAAAAAGTCAGTAATTTCAAATACAGTAGATGATGCGATAACAAAATCGTGGATTATTCCTATTATTTCAGATGCCTCAACTTTTCCTATCAATTTCTCTCCTTTACATATGTGTGCTGACCGTGATAATGACTATCATGAGTCAAACGAAGAAAGATTTTCCTGCCGTAATGTGAATGTCCAAGGTGAAGTTGATGCTGGGGCAGCACCCAAACAACCTGCAATAGAGAGTACAACTAAATCACTGCAAACTCTGCGCAAATATTCTCTGCCTTTGTCCACTGCAGCTATGTCTTCTTTGCATTTTCAACTTCCCGGTAAAGTAGTAGTGCCGCATAGCGTTACGGATGAATGCAAAGCAAGTGTATCTGATGTATCCAATTCCACTTTCTCTCTTCCTCAGCCTTCGTATTCAATAAATAAAAATTTTGAAATTGATGATTTGTATAAATTTGTTGCTACGTTGAGCCAATCACTGAAAGAACAAAAACTTTTTCCCGAAGCACCATGTATACAATCTTCGCTTTGTGGTGATGAGAAGCGTCCTCACTTGGAAAGAGATAATTTACAGTCGTCTAGCCGTGGCAGGAGGCTACGCAGGAACGAGTTTGATTTAAAAAACCATACATTCGGTGAAGCATGGAAAGTAGATGGTAAAAAATTGGAAAAAGCTTCTCAATACTCGAAGCATCGTCAGTTACGTAGCACTCCCTATTGCAAGAACTCCACCTCGAGTGCTTCTACACATTTATATAGCATAGTTGATACCTTCTATAAAAAGCAAACTGGGAAATGCAATCCTAATCGTTTGCCATCACCGTCCATCAGCTCATTGTATACGAAGTCTTTAAATTTTCAAGACTTCAAATGGGATGAAGAGTTTGAGTTCTTTGATGATAAGAAAGATTGGGATATAGAAGTGGAACTAGCACCTGCAACAGCGAGATTTTTACGTGGTTCACTTGAGTAGGTCTTTGAGATATATACTTTGGAATGTTTTCAGAGAGCTCTGGTGTAGAGGTGGAATTCCAGAATACATTTAAGATGAATTACAAAATTCTTATAAGTATGCGCTGTTGTGTACACGCGGTAAGCAAACCTTGAAATTGTAAAACAACAGTGCCACTTAAATTTTGATCGTCTATTATGGATAAGTGATATATATAGGCTATCTGAGTTTAAGATTTGATTGAATTTTTGTAGTGTTTGCAACTATTTCAACACGGTATACACGCATCGTAGTAACGACAGCTTTTCCGAGTAAGTTGCGCTCCCCCCTTCGAAGTAGTTCAATGTCACCGTTTTTTCTGTACTTTATTTATCTGATATTTTCTGTTTATTATTGTATAAGAACTCTACTGCGTTTTCGATTTTTAGTAGGTAAAGTTAGTTGCAGCTAGAAATTTGCGATATATGATTCTCGATTTTAACATTTTAACTATGCTATCGCGGAAAATTTTTCACTTAGGTATCCGAATTTTACCTAAACTTTTCCAAACGTCAAGCTGAAAAAAATGATAGTTATCCCAATTCAAGGATCTTTTTATTTATTGCAATGCTGCCTATTTGACGTGCATGCTTCTATCTTTTTATGCAACAAAAACACGAGATCCTCTAATCTAAATTCTTATGCTAAAGGTGAATGGACTCTTTCCATGAAACAGCTCGGCGAAAATGGATGCTTTGCTTCTTCACATGAGCATTAGTTATTGATGCTTAACCGACTTAATTTGCAAGCTTGTTTGAAAAATAAAACATAAAGATTTAGCATCTTCTCTAATTGTTTGCTATGGTATTCCTGCTGTTCTTTCCATTGCTAGCAACAAGCAGCTATAACTGAACACATCCTTTCGTTCTCTAATTTTATTGTTCTTATTAATAACAACTACATAAGTGAAGAGAAAAAGCATTTCCTAATTGAATTTACAGCTTAATTTGGAGGTACTACAGTACTTCCTAAAATGGTACTTTTTTCTGCAATTTTTGAAGTTTAGTAGTGTCTACTGCACAGAAAATATTCTGTACTGAAGGCAAAAGTATTTTAGACAACTAGTTTAAAATGAGAAATACATGTGATTTGAGTAATGTAAATATCTTCAATACTCAAGACGTTGAAAGATATTCTTAATCTGTAAGGAGATGGCAAGTATTAAATAGAAATACCTTCATCCGTTTTATTATTTGTCGCAATTTCTGAATAAGTTGCAAGCTCAAAAATGCCATCGATGAATTCGTACTAAATTATGGTTACTCGAATGAAAAAGTATGAGAGCGCTAGTTTTTGTTATAATTAACGTGAAGAAATAATGCACCTATGAGATGCAGTTTTTCCGAGAACTCTTAACTCTTTTTCTATCTTCGCCACGTTGCTGAGGTCATTTAAAGCGATTACCTTCTCTACGAGGAAGAATTCACAGTCCTATTCGGCTACGAAGATAAAATATTTGCTATTTGCAATAGTGCTTCTGTAGCATTGTGCCATATTCTGCTGTAGTTGCTATAGCATTTAATGCCACAAGGAAGAATTTAAAGGTTGAAACTCGCAGCACCAACAAAAGTTGAATGCACTTCAAAACGTCCTCAGTTTGCCTCTATTTTTTTGACACCTACTTTTTCTGTAAATCTGGTGGTGATAAGTCAGTCGATTTCAAAATACAGAAACAGATTATCACTTAATTACGATGCGAAGCAATACCCTATTTCTTCTTTTTCTACTTTAATGATCTTTCTGGGGATTTAACACCAGTTGTGCGGATTCAAAAAGAAGAAACTTATCATGAGCTTCGATGAATAGCCAGTTTAGCCTGCAATTCTAGAGAAATCCTATTTTTAGAATTATCGTGCCAAAATACTTGCTTTCCAAAAAGCAGAAGGGTAATCAAAAGCATTTTTTTACTCTGTGTCTCTGCTAATACTTTTTTCGTGTAATTTCCATCCTGGATGCTAGAATGCTCAATATTCCATCAATTCTGCTTTCCTTTTACTGGCTCTGTGCTTTAGCAGGGCTGTTTTGCAGCTTTTTCTCAAACAGAGTGAGTAAATGGTCACTTCATGGAAAAGCACTTTTTTCGTCAAATTCACAATTTTCTAGTAGAGATAAAGGTGAGAATGACGGCTTCGACGTAAAAAGTTCCTGCTCTGCCTCCGTTGGCCCTTGGGGTGCTTTGAATTTAAGGCTGAAAACTTTCCTCGAATGCACATTTGTCCCCAAGCAATGGTTTTTGCACTTTTATTGCGTTGGAATTTGTTTCACCGCCATCCTTATTTTCATCAGGGTAAAGCTTTATTTTTGTTCATTTGATTTATCATTCGTGCGCTTTTTATTTCGTTGTGTAAACATCATTTCTGTATAGATCGATCAAATGGCGAGACACATTGCGATTGGTGGTTTGTCACATAATAGTTTATGTCATTTACTTTAATGCCCATAGTCTTGCGAAGATCAGCTAGTTGTACTGATAGCAGTACATGTAAAAGATTGGTATTAGTCGTTTCATTACGCCATTTCAATGAGAAATGCCTTGCAGATAAGCTGTGGAATGATTCAATGGATATTCTAATATACGAGACTCATTTATTTCGCCGATTATTCGAGCAACTGTTTATTATTCATTCAACTTCATCATCACGCATGCATTGGCTTGCATATCTTCTTGGTATCAGGTATTTATGAACGTAATTGCTTTTTGTTATGTTTGTTATTGCTTAACTAATAATTGCAGAAGTTTTCTCCTTACAGCTTTTATGTAGTTACTCCGGCCAGCCTATCATACAGTTCAAATTTTGCAACAAAATCTAGTTTGGGCATCGTTATTGTCCAATTATCTTTATTTATTGTAGCTTCGTGTGTACAGGTTTGTCTCTTTTCTCTATAGTTGCTTTTGTCTTTCGTTCAATTATTTAGAGTTTTTATTTTTTAATAGTCGTGTTTCAAATTTCAAAAATTATCTCTGTGTACAGCTAGACTCGCATATTCGTTTAGCACGACTAAGAACAGGTGATACAAGTGTTAATACGTTAAAGGTATAATGCATCAATTGCCCATCTCTATAACGATTGTTGTGCAGATAATAAAAGGAATGCAGTTAGCCAGGGACCTTATCGGATACCGTATGGTGGCTGCTTTGATACAATTAGTTGCCCTCATTATTTCGCGGAAATTCTAATTTATTTTTCTTTCTGTTTTGCTAGACCACATTATCTAATGTAAGTGACTTTTAAAGAAAGTGTGAATGCCATTGCACGTGAATGCTTTAATGGGAAAATGCGGTATCATTCAATACCCTCAGGATCCTTTGTTTCCTGTTTGTTCTTTTTGGGATGCTTATAAACGGTTAGTTTTAGCAGATAGTATTTTTACTAATATCCGTAAAAACAAATTTGCTGACTATTTCTGTAATAAGGCTACCGCGCGCATCAATGGTATTTCAAAACATTTCCAACTGAATACCCACGGTGGGTACTAGAGTTTCATATGGCTATGACAAAGCAATAAGCATTACTGTTCTGCTAATAATTTACCGCTTGTGCATCTCAATCATTTTGATGTGCTATTTAATTGTTGTTTGTATTGCCACCTTTGCAGTAATCGCAAGGCTATTATCCCATATGTTTTTTAGGTTCTTGGTCATTAAGAAGATAAGTTAGTTGAGATATAAGTTTATTCCACACCTGCGTGAATTTAGTTGAACTTTTTATTCTAGTAGTGCGTTATCGCGCACTTGCTTCTAAGCTTTCTTCAAGCTTCATTTCATGAATCTCGTAGAGTTATATACACATGCTGTATTATAGCAATAATCAACATATTTTTGGAGTTGTACTTGTCCATGCCTGTTTCAATTTGATATTGTTTTTAATATTTTTTGTGAAAAAATTCTGTATTTACCTCAGCAAATTCTGTGCTGTTTTGCAGCACATTTTGCACATGTTTCCTTTGTAATCAGTGTATACATTACATTTGGTTTAGTTTGCATTGGAATATTCTTACTTTGGCATTTTTCATCTTCTATTGCGTTGCAGCGTTGATAAATTTCCTTATCATGGTGATATTCACAGCTTTTTCTCAAATTTTCCAATGAATGCAAACTCAAATCGTTCATATAGTCAAATTCATGGCAGTTTAAAAGGCAGGTGTTGCGTGCCTGTGGGACGAATTATTTATTTTGAAAGAATGTGTATGTATATGAATATACTTTATCTGAGTGGGGAAATTCTTGTGCACAGCAAGATGCGCAAAATTTGGTTTCACAAAGTCCTTTTTTGTTGGGCAAGCTTGAAGAACAGTAGCGCCGTCTGTGCAGCATCATCAAGCGAAAATAATTTTTGCATATTATTTTTTATCGCATTTGTTATTACCGTTCGAGAATATCCTGTTGAAAACATTCACCTTTTTCAATATTTCCGGATTCTAGAAATACTTCATTTAAAGAAATGGGAAAAATTGCATCATTAGCTTGTTTCTTCATTGGTTGTAGTGTTATGTTTGTAAATGCCACCCCGGCGCATTCAGACGCGGTCAATCCAACAGTTCCCTCGTTCATTGCTGTATTGATTACTAAAATAGAAACGGAACTACAGTTTGTTACTATATCTTTACCTTGTATCCCCAAAAGACTAAACAAAGGCAGGAAGGCGGTTCCATTTCCAGCAGTTACGCTTATTGAATGAGTGTCAAAGCTCATACTAACTTTATTCCAGCTATTCAGGCGATAGCCCGCCAGGAACGATTTAGCAATTGTTGTCAATTCTCCGTTTGTGCTTTTGCGTATGCGTGCGGTTGAAATTCCAATTTCAAATATGATGTAATTATCAGTATTTTCGAAGTGCACTACTGCCCCAATCATGCCACCTTTGAAGCATGAATCGTTTCTTAATAGCCTGAAGCTATCTTGCCGACTGTTTTATTTTCTTTGATACCTTCACATTGAGGAAAAAATGAAAAAGAGAATACTCCACTATCACAGGAACGCCCCTTGCCAATAGTGATAATATTGGGAATCTAGGAATGAAAGTGAATATGTGCTTGCGTAATATAGATTTATTAGTTTATACATTTTCATTTCCGTATATTTTATTATAGCCTAGTTGTGCTAAGACATTTCTTTGTCCGCCAATATCCTTCATGAATTTCCAAGTCTGTAAATTAAAGAAAACGAGAAAATTAGCTTTGTCTCATTGAGAAAACATGAAACCTTACTCCTTCATTTTCCAGGTTCTTTCCAGAGTAAGAGGAAATCCAATTGTTTTCGAATTTTCCGGAAAAACTTTCACGGAAGTGACCTTTACACCGTTAACCATCATGAGTTATGTGAAGCTATCGTTGTTTTTTAATATACTTACTACAATGCGGTGGGCTCGGAGGAGATGGAACGACGTCTTTCCTTATGCAAGGTAGCGCAGTCACTGATGCACGATCAAAGGCAGCAAATTCGACTCCCTCTATAAAAAATCCTATTGAGCCGCTTGCATGAAATCCATCTATAATATTAATGTCTGGAGGATGTGAAACAAAAATATGCTCCTCGGATTTGGTGATAGAAATTTGTATTTTGGATTGAATGGTTTCGACATGGATAGTATACCATTCTATGCAATGCAGCTGCATGCTTTAGTTTGTATTTTTTAAATAGATCGATTATTTTACCCGATTGCAGATAACCGCCGTCTTCTATTCTAGCCAATTCTGTGGGTTCTCCATCAACTATTCTTAGCAATCGTTTAGAAGCATTTTTCTGAAATGATGAGTTTGCCGATGTATTGCCAGCTCCATTTGTTAAATTCTGAAGCTATCAAATTCTTACTTGATTTAGCTCGAAAAGGTACATGTTGTCGAAATCTTTCATGTGAAAGGATACTCCCACACTTCCAATTCCAATGCAGTAGACATCCACTACAAAACTTGCATCATAGTATCGCTTTTCACGCAGCATAGCATATGACCCTGCTGCTGTCAAACTGCTGGATGCAGCAGTTACTCGTGCAGTCTGCAGAAGCATGGTTGTAGTTTGTCTACCACCGGCTGTTGGACCTATTTTCCAATCTGCATATCCTGGAAGTAATGCATGTAAGTTTTCTTGAATTCACCATTCAATAAACTGATGAATGAAGTAGCTTACCAGAAGTTGCTCGGGATGTTTTAATTTCAAAAACGTCACTGAATTCGTAGGGATTGAATATTCTCAGCTGCCACGAATCTGTTGCAGATTGCGTTGCGCGCCTCCGTATGACCTTTTGGTGAAGGTATTTCTATTTAACGAAAGCTTCAAGGTCACTGAGAAATTTTATTGCTTACCTTTTGAAGTGATTCTTGAGATGTCTCTATCATTTTTGTCACTTCCTCGGAGGAGTGATGCAATTTACTTGAAATTTTATGTAGGGTGATTGACTGCCTAAGCAAATCGTCCTGTTCATTCATTCATGTAGAGAAATAGTGACATTTTCTTTTTTCATTGATTTGAATGCGTATGCTACTTCTAATTTTTTGATTATTTCGCTTGTGGGTTTTAGATTGCTTCGAGCTTGTGAGACTAATGTCCCTATGCTTTCTTCCTTGAGATGAATGAATGAAGGATCCAATGTTTCAATTTGACTTTCAAGCTGCATAAGTAAATTGTTAATTGCAATGCCAGTTGATGTATCTATTGATTCTTCCAAAGAAGGTGACGTCTCCTTTGGTTTCGAAAATTGGGAATTTTGAATGATAACCTATTGTTTGTTGAAAGCACCGTTAAGGTCAGACTATTTCAGTTATCTAATGATTGCTTTGTTACTTTTTTTTCTCCAAGTAAAGCCTTATCTTGAAATATATCCATGTCAATAAAACTACTCTGCTCTTGCTTCTCTATTTTCGGACATTGTGAAATATCAGTAATAACTTGAAATGCTCGTTGATGCTGAAATTGAAACAAGCTTTTCGACCATATGCCATTCCGGAAGCTGCCCAAGAATGAATAAGGTATTTGAGCAATTCTGATTCTGGCGAAACCGTTGTGCATTCCCCCGGAGTGTACTGCTGCTAAGCAAACAAGACTTGTTTCTGCATATACCCCCCCCTCACCCCCATAAATTGCAGTTGGGTCTAAAAACAGATTATGTGTTCACATTTGAAATATTTTCTTCAAATAAATTATAGATACCCTCTTGCTGATCCTCGCAATCCTTTGGACACTTCACCAAGAATTCTTTCAGTAAATGGCCAGTAAAAGCACGGTTATTTTTGTAGATAGAATTGCATGACAGTTCACAAATGGGTTCAGGAACGGCGAAAATATCGGCATTTGTTGAGCCTATAAGGGGAAAATGGGAAGTTTTCATTATCTACTTGCACCAAATATTTTTGAAAAAAATACATATAAATGCGGACATAAAAGTCGAGCTGGAATCAAATGAAGTGGGTCCATTTACGTCTATCCCTATAGTATTTGCAGAGGCTGGGGAGATATTTAGCAGCGGTTTAATCAAGCTGGTCACCTGAACAAGGAGTTGTAGCATAAGAAAATTTCTTTTGTAACGAACGTTATTTTACATCTCGCTGCAAATCTAAAGAAAAAAGAGCTCCACTTCCATTGTTGACAGCTATAGGGACCGGTGAAGTCAGGTTATTTCCCATCTCAATGAACATTTTCCGGATAATAGGGAGCTGAGATTCCGAATGTATATGCCAAGGCCAAAGCCCATATTCTGTTGTACAATCGATATAGTCATTAAAAATTGAATATACGCAGAAAGAGTCATTTATTTAGTTACTAGCACAATTCACTGAAATATCACTTAGTTGCGTAACCCTCGTATGGTCTACATAATAGCAAAACAAATATGCACAGCAGGACCATTTGAGGGAATTAGCAATTACCGTATGGAACAAAGTAGGAGCTCTGATGGGACATATCACAAAAAACTCGTAAAACTTCCTTTGCACAAGGAGGTTGAATAAAGTAAAATCCTGTTATAGCCTCCGGATTTGCCATAGAGAGGGAAAAACAATCAGTGGCAGGTGTTTTGATGCTTTGACCCAATTCTTCGCTTGAAGTATTGGAAAACGGGAGGCTTGCTGCTTTTGTCAAAAGAAATGCTTCGTCTGAAAAATGACGCATGTGCGGCACATTACTGAAAAAAGCGCTACATTGTAGACCGAGTACCGAATGAATTGATATTACGCTCTAACTGCTCCAGAGCGATGTGGTGCTTTATTAGCAAGTTATATTGCAGCTTTTTATCCTTTGAACAGGCAACTATAGCTGGTAGAAGCTCCTCGATGGTCGTCTGCAACCTCTCAATATTTTTCACTATTTTTTCAATATCATTTGTCAAACGGGTTAGTTTTCGCTGAGGTTCTAGATCTACTTCTGTTACAAGTTCCAAAAAAAATTTGTCTCGGGCATCAGGGGATGCTCGGGCTTGAGAGCAGTCCTCAACAATAGTACGAAGTCTGTTACTGTAAGCATTTATAGACCGAATTCCGTATAGAAAAGCTTCCCCTGATTTACTGGATGGAGGATCGTATTTCAATTTAAATGGGACAAGCGCTACTATATGTTTCACCTGTGCACTGGATGGGGAGCGTGCAAGGATACACGAAGAAAGCGAGCGAGCTGAGATATTAAATTATCATTTGTGCTGAAAAGTGTATTTGCAACCCTCTTATTTGTTTCTGTCCAGTTTTCCCCATTTTTGCTTAAATTAATTGTATATTTTAGAGCCGGGAACTCCCAATCTATAACTACGTTGCACAACTTGTAAATTTCTCCGAAGTCAACGTCAAAAATGACTTCTGTGGGAATGGCCCCTTTATGAAAGTCTTGAGATGCCTGCGAAATTTCAAAAAATGGTGTAGTCGATTTCGACTATGCGCAGTAAAGAATTTACCCAATAAGTTTCAGCTTTCCCATCAGTAGCCTTATTCGGTATATGAGCAAGGTCTCCCATTCGAGAATGGCTAGATTTTGCTTCTTTGCTGAGTGCTATATTTCCTTTTCCTGCCTTTGTTCCCACTTGTGAAAGACACAAATTTCCTCCATTTAATAATTTGAGTTGATTATTTGCTTCTAATTCCCTTTTTAATGTTCTGTGTTAGTTTTTTTTATCGCATTGCCATAAGTAAATTTCTTACCATATACTGCGACCGTCTTGAATTTCGTACGAATTCATGCAATCTTGCATACTTATTATTCCACCTTCTGTGGCGTCATTATCTAGCAAGGTCAGGCACAGGTTACTTAAAGGATTCGCAAGTTGCCCTAAATCTCTGTAAAGTTAGAAGATGCGATTAACGTTTGTGCAACCAAAGTACCGTGACGATTAAATTTCCACAAGCTACGTTGATCCATTGTTGCAATTGCAGAAATGCAGCCTTGAAGAGTTGCCTCATTCCGTTCATCACTAGTCAGGCACATCTCCTAACATGAAGTATTCCTGTTATATCCATGCCCCCATACTAAAATAAAGCCGCACTTGTTCAGTACTGGTGATTCCATTGATTATGCGCAACACCGGCTCGCCACTCGAAATTAACTGCACTAGATTTATTCCAAAAAATTGATGCAGGGGCTCCTTCATACTAAGTCTGAATGCTTTAATTTGAAGGTCTTGTGGAAAAAGAAGTGTTTGATCAAATGACACTATAACAAAAAAGCATATTTAAGTAATTAAAGTCACTCTCCCATCTGTAAAATTACCATTTTCTGATCCAGCATTTTGAAATGGAATTCTCTCAATGAATGGATCTTGTCCATCGAAGCTGGTTGACAAAGCAACTGTATATTCACGTTATGAAGGTATTTCAAGTCAGAAAAATAGGGAGCCGGCTTACTTTTTCCAGGAGCATATGCCCAATGAATCTCTATCCCTTTGATTGTCCTACGCTTTGGCAGATACCCAGTCCAATTTATTACCTCCTCTGGTTTATGGTTTCCAGAGGAGCACCAATAACCTGACCCTTTTCGTAGGGCATGGCTCGCATCAAATTCTTGCAAACCATTTGGTCCTATGCTACGAAAGAGTTATCACCCCACAATTGTTTAATACCGGAGTGTGCGCTCATTACCTTGGGAATGTGGAAGAAGAGAATCCTTTTTCTACTCTTGCGAAAACTACGTCACGAATGCTGTCTGAATTTTCATTGGTAGCTGCAGGATAGTCTTCGTAATAAAGGGCATCGATGTGTTGCTGCGATATTTTCCACAGGAAAACATACTGAATAAGGATACTTAGGAGTAGCCAGTGTGACATAGTATGAACAATATGTGATTGGATTGGATTCAATTTCACAATTCCAGCGGAAAAACGTTAAAGCTCATTTGCAATAGACTGCATTTTTGAATTATGAAAAGGAGCTCTTCTCCGCACTAAATTCATCACAAATTGGGACCCCCTAGAGTTAAACACCGTGTCTACTTCTACTTTGCGAGTATTCTCTAGTTTAATGAGGAAACAAATGATGCAATTTCGTGCAAAACTGCTTTGACTCTAAATTAAAATACATATTTGCACGAAACATTGAAGCTGGACAATGTAGAAACGGAGGCTGTTTCTGCATGCTGGGCAGTCCTGTACATACACTTACCGAGCACTTACGACTCTTAGAATCACGCAATCTTAACGATCTATATGAGTAGAAATATATCATTTTCCATTTAATTGTAACCGTAAGAAGCGAGGATATGATATTTTGAAGCAAGTTGAATCATTGCGCGTACGTAAATATATGCTAGAGGCACCCTTGTAGCCATATAAAAAAACAGCTATGGAGCATTTCTTACCTAAGTTCGATGCTATTGTTGCAAAAGAGACACAAATGCGAGAACAGGTGAGTGAACCTTTTCTGATATTTTTTAACTTGTGCTTATAATTTGATAATTGTAGCTGAATGCTGTGCAAAACAATCGCATTGAGATAGAGAAACAACTGACAGAATTACAAGGACGGAAACTGCTACTGGAAGAAAAGCTTTTCGCATTGAAATCCTCCATAGAGCAAAAACGAATGGAATCGGACCATCATACGCAACAGAAAGTGCTTCTAAATAATGAACTCGCAGCTGCTCAAAAGAAAAAACAGGTCTTCCAGCATGTCTAATTTTTTGCTACTTGAAAAGATAAGCATAGTACAGGAAATAATACTAAGTCAAAACTTTGTGAAAGAAAGTATTTTTCGTAAAAAATTGGAAAATGCTGCACAACTGAATAAACGAATCAATATGATGCAAGAAAACGAACTAGGGCTTTTTAATTATTTTTATCAAGCAAATGGAGAAAATCAATTGGAAGGACATTCCTTTGAAAAATTGGCATTGCAAAATGCATTAGAGGCACTGATAGACGGTAAAAAAATCATTCATTTGTTATTGCTTGTCGGAAAAATGCCATTTTTATAAATCAGTGAAGCAACGCAAGCTGGACCAGCTTCTTAGTTTGGGGTGTATAAAAACAAAAAACCTGGTTTAAAATATTAATTGATTTCCCATTATACTGTATACTTGGCATTATTTTATAAAGGAAAATGACAATTCACTGTTTGAGAATGAAGCTTTAACGCACCTTTTTATGCAAGACCTTGAGATGCTAACGCCACAAGAAATGGTGGGGAAAAATGGCATATTGTTTTATCCTTGTGCTAAAGTGCTTTATGCATTGCAGGAAATGAAAGCTGCAATTCTGCTACATCTTGTATACATTCGCTACCGGCGTATCACTCATGAAATGCAAACAAATTCTACTACAAATAAAAAAAATTCTCTGCTGCCTGGTCTCCTAGCCGATGTGATAAAGAAAGTTATAACGAATAACTCTACACCTTGTAGGCTGTGATGTGACGGATTGCTATAATCCAAATGCAATTAATGCTTACAGTGAATTTCACACTTGAATTGAAATGTAAAAGTGGTGCATTTTGTGAACAAGTTGGTAGTTTACTTAACCTAGAGTACTATTTCTAAATTGATATTTGTATCGTACTTTCTAGTGTGATGGGGGAATTTTTTGTATGGACACCGACGCCTATTCGTAACTTAGATGCATCTTTTGAAGCTAAGGATATAGGTGCAGTTAAAGCGTAGAAGTAGCATTGTCTCGGAGTAGAGATTACCACGCATGTATTCGTCCTCGATAGTATGCTGCGATGGAATGGCTCCTCTGCAGGGCAATTTTTTTCAAGTGATACAGACGTTTGGGTTCCTTCGAAAGAGGTCGAGCAATTGTCAACAGGAGGTTTTCTAATATGAAAGAGTTGCTACTATTTTTACTTTTTCGAGTTTCTCAGTCTTCGCTGATCATACGTCAGTACTCTTGAGTGGGAGTAATTTTGGCCGATATAGTTTAGGAATCTTGACAGTCATGTAAAATCTGCGTTTCTCTTACATGTACCCCCGTTTCCCAATTGTAGTTGTTACACATCATTAATTATTTCCGGTGTCGTTGCCCTTTCCTCATATCGCTTTATTGCTTCTTTAATTATTTATATGTTTACTTGCTCTTCTTTTCTGGAAAACCTGAATACCTCTGTCTGCGACTGTGCAGAAGAAATCGTCTGCCATTTGCTTGTTTTCTCCCGACGATGGATACATTCGCTAACCCAGTAACCTTGTCAATTCTACAAAGCTTTAAACCGCATTCTTAACTTTTGCAAAGCTGCACCTCATCCATTCTGCTCATAATACAGTATAAGTTGTATCAACTGTATTCCCACTAATAGCAATGGAAGAGTCATCAGAGTCTCTTTGTACGGAAAATTATATTTTCCTTGATTTACCTTTAATTTATTTTCATCGCTTATGAAAAATATGTTTTGTGCAGAGAGTTCATGTGCACTGAACAATGATCATTGACTAATGTAGTTTCTGCATTGCTGTAGTTTGGTCGACGAAGGTATCAACGTAAATTAAGTTTTGAAACTATTTCCTGGCTACTCTGTTTTTATGTGAATAACCTTGAAATGCGTTTCTTATGATGCTACTTTTTTAAAATTTGATTGAAGTAAAATGCATTTCTGTTTTTCATCTTTCAATCGATATACATCTTAGAATTAGCTCCTACTCTTTTAAATCGGCTATATCTCATTGAAAAGTGCATTTCATTGTCTTTTATACATTTCTTATTAGCCGCTCTTGGTAACTATGTTTCCAGTCATGAAGTACCGAATCTCCCTGAACTAAATCAGGCGGGGGGAGAATCAATTTCAAATGTGATGATTTTCTGTAGTAATGGTGAGTGTGGGTAAGCTTTAATTTTATCTGAAGTAAAATAATTTTTGTTGTTGCTTGTTTTGTGAGGTAAATATTTCAATTTATGTGGATTGTTTTTCTTGTACATGGAGTAAGGGAGGTGGTGATTAATACTCATTGCCATAGTTCTATGGTGCTTGTAAACTCTGCATTTCAAAGCAGTTTTGGTTGTATTTCTTGCTACTAGTATTATTTCAAAAGTCGATGGTAGATGCTGTAAAATTATTTATGCTGCTGTTCTAAGCATTCATTTTTTTATGGGGACTTGCGCTAGACTACAGCTGTATAGTTGTTAGTTTTCGATTTGTGTCTTCGAGAGGGTCCATAATTACTTTCGTGGTTTGTTGCTGTTTTTTTAATACTCTATTACTATAGCATAAAATTGATTTTAGAATTTTGTCGTATTTTTGAAACTTTTGCAAGGCTCTTCGAAAAAGGGACATTAGGACATTATCGAGTAGAGTGGGAAACAGTGCACTATTTATGTAGATTGCTTTGGTCGTCATGCTTTTTATTTGTATTAATAACAAGAGCGAAAATTATATCATAAAACTGGATTTTTTTTGTATGCAGCAATACTTGCGCAACTTCAATCCCAGCGGGAGATTAGTACATATATGAAAAAAATTGCTTCTGATCTTCAACAATTAAGGACAGAGATGCAATCCAGCATCGATTTTCAAGGTTCGCGTATATAATGCGTCATACATTACTTATTGCATTATTTGCGAGCATTAGAACAATTTTTTTCGGATGTATTGCAAGATTAAACGCATTGAGTAATTGTGGCAGTTGTGATTGGACACGTGACGAAGTAATTATACAGAAAAAATTTCATGCTCCAAGAGTGTTATTAGTTAGACTGAATTTTAACAAAGCTTCACACTTGTCATTTAGAAAATTACCTAGGAATGAAATTATTCTCACGTACCGTATTATTTTTGCAGCTCATATCTACTCGAAACTGAAATTACCAGCAGTCTTAGCAAGTATGCAGACGGAACTTGCTTACATGAAGAGTGAAGTGATTGGAATTAAGCACCTGATGCAATCAAATTTGCAAAGGAAACCCGCTGGTGCCCCGTTGCATTATCCTGAGCTATTGCATCGAGGGCAAGATTCCACTGATATTTCCTGGTCTCACCATAACAATGCAAACTCCGTACTTCCAAATGTCTCAAGGCAACGAAAATTTCGGTCGATGAGTGGAGATATTCGTGATATTGCAGCTGGAAAGGATGCAGAATTTCCATTTGATTCTTCTGGTTATTCTGGTGATGAAAAACCGTTTAATCGATTTCGATTTCACTCTGCTGTAGGCTCTGAAATGACCGGGCAGGGAAGGTATGTTATTCAAAATAAAGATCCGTTTTTCTTCAATAAAACTGCAAATGCTTCAAGCTATATGCCTCCCCGTGGTTCTATGGAAGTACAATCTGACGAACAGTTTTATCAAAATGAGTTTTCACATGTATACCAAGCTCTTCTGAAACATGAGGAAACTGGATTACAGCAGCAAGGCTGCATTATGCCGGCTTCACTAAACGGAGATAACGGAAAGCTTTCCACTGTAGCAACGAAAATTAACAGCAATGCCACTACCTCATCATTATACCCTGGTTTTGATCATCAAGTAATGATCTTGCCAGCCTCTGCAAACGAGATCCAAGCTTCTCTGGAGGGACTGATTCCATCTGCCTCCAATACTTCTACTGGTGGAGCAGCTTCTTTAGCTGAGAGTTTTCAATATGCTAAGCCGAGTCTCGCTGATAAAGCAATAGAACAAAAATATTCACAAGCTGGCGGGCAAGAAGCTGCTGACTTATTATACGGAACTTCTTCAGGATCTGTACAAACTGTCAGTGAAAATACGGTGCGATGTAAAGAGCAAATAACGAACGACTATGACCCCAGCACTCAGCTGATGAACACTGACGAAAGTTTTCATACGAGTATGTATAGAGTGGATGAAAAAGACAAACAGTTAGATCTTAGTGTTCATTGTGATAGGCATTGTAGAGCTAATGACTTGTTTTTTTACTCTGTTGTGTAGTGCTATGAATATTTCTATTTTTATTTTGGCTAGAATAGATTTACGAGCGGCATAAGGTTATGCGTTCTTTGCAACTCTTTGCCTCCAGTGCTCTTTTTTTCAGCTGATCCTAATGAAGCAGTACTGTCTATTTCATGCAAAATGAGCTCCTTGCTTTGTGATTATCAATTATCTTAGATGCTTTGGATATCTGATATAATTCTTTCTTTCTCGTTCATTGGTACAAATTTCTCTGTTTTTATAGGTGATGTGGATGAAACGAAAAATGCTGCTGTTTTCTTGACTGGAATAGATTCGCTTGCGCCTCATCCTAGAGTTATTGAATCCACCTCAATTCGAATGTTAGACCGTAGAATCACCGGATCTAGTTAACGGAAAACCTATAATTTTGTTCAAGTTTATTTCGAATTTTTGCTGTTTTTCACTAATGTATCGTTTTTTCAAAATAAAAATTCGTTTAACCTGGGTGATTCTTTTTTTCCAAATTTTTTGAGGCTGTTTGTTTTATGTCCCAAGAGTATTGAATGACGTAGAAAAGTGTTAAATGTTTTTTGTTTTCCGTTATTTTAATGCGATTGCATAGTTGAAATCCTGAATTTATTTTCCACTTTTGTGGACAAATGGATAGAAAAAGTATTCTTTTACTTTTTATCAGTTCTCCAGATATGTATGATGCGTCGGATCCATCAAGGCAAGCAGACATGCAATCCTCTTTAGTTTGGATAGAGTGGCGAGTTACTAATATTTCTCTGGTATTTGCTGATACTTTATGCAACCTTATGTTTTCCTATATATATTTTGGATAGCTGCGACGTATATTTTGTCTTCGTTGAACATTTCTAAATTGTTTAATAAATATTTTACTTTTAATGACTGTATATAAAATGAAAATATCCAACTCTACACCTGAATTATGTATTATGGGCAATTTTTTAAAACGTGTCATGTTTTGGACTCCAACTAAAATACTGCCATTGTTAGTTTTTCTTATTTCGAGCGTACATTTTTCAATAAACTCTTTTCCTAGAAGTACTGTAGCATCATCTTTACTTTATGTAATTGTATTTAAGAATTCAATGACCCGTTTGTTATTATTACTCTCCCTCACTATTACTGTTTCTTGTTTGCCTGAAACTGTAGCTTGCCGCTTTCATAGAACGTGATGAAGAATTTATTTCACCACCTTTCGATTCGGAGTCCGCTATAGGAGAAATCAAACTAAAGATAATAGCTAAGGAGCCTTCAACTTCTCGTGAATGGCAGCAAAAGCACTTTGGCCTCTGTGTTTCGGTTAAGAAACTTCTATGTATCGTTTCAATATGAAGCTGTGCTAAGTATTTTCTTTTACAAAAAGAAGATAAAACTTGTGATTTGTTTGATTAACTCTTGTTTTCAAGGAGAGAGTTTTCTTGTGTGTTATCTAGCGATAAATTTCTTTCCAAATGTATATGCAACTTTGTCGTAAGATGCTTGTGAAGATTGAGGTAGCCTATCGGCTGTTACACATAAAGAATGTCTTATAAAGTGGTAGTTGTAAAAACTCGCCTACGGATGCATTACTAATATCAAATGATCAAGCTGTTAAATATAGTATATTTTATTACGCAATTAGGAACTTTGTTTTTTCTTTAAAAATCTACTTTTTTATTTTGCTCAATCCAGAGCTTTCTTCTCATCCGGATGATTGCAAAATAAGAAAAAGTGCAAAGGGTGCAAAATGTTTTAATAGAACGTAAAGGAGTGCTTGCATTTTCAACCTTGACTTTCAGAGTGACACAAGCTATTTTTTGACCAACTTGCTGAAACTACTAGAAATGATAGTCAGATTTTGTATCTCTTGTCATTTGCGGCGATTAATATGTTTCTTGCATAGGCTGGCAATCCTTTAACAATGAAGTATACGTTGCAATGCGGGTCTGTTCGAAAGCCTCCTTGCTTGCATAATTTTGGATTAGGTCAATGGGATGGATTTGATGATTTTGGTCAATTTGGAAATGTTGTTGAATCGCATGGGGATACTCTGTGCATAGGTTTGTTCTTGCCGTTGCGTTTACAAATATATTCTGAATACTTAGCCTATCTTGTAAATTTTATATCAGGCACAGAATTAGTATTTCAGTTAGTTTCTTTGGCAGAACACATATGACCCTATTTACTAATATGCCTGCTCCGTTTCCTTCCTTTAATTTCTTATGCAAATGTTACTTGCTTAGTGTAGCATCCTATTAGTGTTAAGTGAAATGTTTTATTTGTTCTGTTGCATGTGCTCAGTCGTTAACGTTTTGGAATTTTATTGAGGATTTTTAGTTTGTGCGGTAACTGCCCACTAAATGGCAAGCGAACAAGGCAGTATACAAAAACCTTGCCTGCGCATCTGCCAGAAAACTCATTTTAGTTTGTAAATGTATTATAAACAAGTGATGTTTACATTTTTGAGTTAGAAAGGTTTAGGAGATGTATTCTATATTTTGGAAGGCCACATTGCTTTTAAAGATTCTCGGCACTGGTTTTAACATCGCTACTATTTCTATTGCTGGCTCAAGAATATTGGAAAGCTATTGAACATTGTCCTTTCAAGCATTTATCTGTTTGCCTTTTGCATTTTATCATTGAAAGGAGACTGCAGCTTTCTAATGCCAATTTTGTACTGAGCTACATTTTCAACTGCTCTGGTTTACATTTCTATTTATTGTTAACCAGCCCATGTTAGTCTTTGATTGTGGTATTGATTAAGTACACAGTTCTTTAAGCACTTGGTTTTTTTCGAGCCTAGTTTAGGGGGATGTTATATCTCGCATGACAGATGTTTTGCCATCTTTGAGAGCTTTTCTTATCGCCAATTAGTAAATATTTTTAATTCATGATTGATAAAAGAGAAGAAATATACAGTTTCCTAATCGCTTTTTCTTCCCTGGGGAATTGTGAAATTTCTTTCAAGTGCACAATTTTAAACCATTACGTGTATATACGAAGTTTTATTTTACGAAATGCTGAATGTTGGATTCTTTCAAGGTTTTGTTAAAAATTTTACGTATACAACATACATATTATTTGTGATTCTTTCCATATCGTATCAAAAAGGGATTTCTTTTACTCACTAACTGGAGAAATGCAGGAAAAGCTAGGATTAAAACAAGGATTTCTCAATGATAGTTTCCCTCCTGTCAAGCGCTTTCTTTCATCTTTCCTCTTTGTGTGGGTTTTTTGTTGTATATCTGTAGTAAGGAGCGTTGGAGTAGGAAAACGTCTTTGTCTGGCAAGTGTTGGAATTCTTACTCAGTAATTGCCATTTTTTGAAATCAAGACCTGTAATTTCTTTAAATCTTTGTGCAGTCTTCATTTTCAATAATTTTTTGTCATAGCTTAATTCATTTCTAATTTTTTCTTAGGAAGAATTTTTTAGTTCGCGATCTTTATTTGTACATAGCGCTCTCTATTTTGAAGTAAAAGTGCCTTGTTTCATTTTTTGTTTGTTTCTGAGCTGTGGATAACAATTTTTTCGTAACGTATGAGAGCCATATTCATGGCTGCTATTTTTTAAGCTCCATTCTATGCCATTTCTTCAACTCAATTTGGTCTTGTTTTATAAATTTACCTTGACTTGTTTTAAAACAATTCGTTTTCGAATTTTAATCGTCTAATTTTTTCTTGTCAATAAGAGGGTGTTAATTTTCTTTTTTTTTGTTTAATAGCTTACTCGGTTTTGCGATTTATGCTGTTTAAGTACAGGCTGCTTTTCTATAGTTATACTTCTGTTGAAGGATAAATATTTCTGCTTTATAAATTCTTTTTAATTTCAATATTTCTACCGTTTGCTGTTTGTTTTTACCTCGCTGCTTTCTTTAACGTAGTTACTTTTTGCCTTGTATGCGCTTTGTGGAACTCCGCAATGAAGCAGCAATGTTTTGCTTGCAATAAGCACTATTGTTATAGCATTCTGACAAAGATATGAAGTTCAATGTTACCCATTCGTCTTAATTTACTATCTTGTATGTTGAGAATGAAGGGTTAGCTTCTCTTGCATGTAATTTTGGTGAAGATTGCGTTTCTGAATGAACTGGCAATAGCACGCTGTTAAAATATGTTATCTAAAAACTCGACGGAGATAATTGCATATTTTCCTGAATAGTTGTGCCCTTTGTGCTATCCACATCATCATCTTCTCTATTGTATTGGTACAAATTATAACTTAAAGCAATTTTTTGTACTTCTGCACGGAAATTTTGTCGTAATTGAAAAATTCTCAGCGAAAGGAAAGAGAGGAAGTATAAAAAATAAAATGCTGTACGCAACATTTTTCACAGAAAAAAGATGTTTCTCTTAAAAATGTCAAAAGACCGCTTGCTTACTGCACCTCAATGTTTGTATGTAGTTTCAAATTATTTCGCTTGTACTTCGTTAACTTCGGAGAAATGCCATTGCTGCAGCTAGCTAATCTACAAAAAAGTAGAATTTTTTGTCTTTTGTGGCCGTGAATAAAGTACATGCCCCATTGTCATGGAAGTGGTGTTTCCTTCAACAAAGGCTGTATTCAAAAAATGAAGGATGTGCAATTTGATATTCCGAATTACATGCATCGAATTCAAATCCCCGCGTTTCGTCATGTTTCTCTTTACCTTGCTTGGGTCAGATAACCAAAAATGTGCATCTTCTTTTGCCATTCAGCTTCACCGTAGTACATTGGATCCGTATTAAAGCGACCTGTGCAACTTACACACCCGTTAGAATTGCAAAAAGTAGCCGTTATTATTTTGCACATGTTGTAAATTCAATTGCAACCACACGAAACCAATACCCATCCGGAATGAATTCCTCGCTGTATTAGGGCAATTACACAGTTCATAGAAATTTGCAATGCGTTCTATTGGAATTTAGGACAATAGCACTGCTAGCTGTATGAATTCCTGGTAGCTGTCAACCTATTCATGCTCTCATCTCATGTTGGCAACTTTCATACTCTCTGTATCTTCTGTCATGCATCATTCAAGGAAGATTCTTGTAATGTTTTGTTTTGCAATTAATTGATGTAGTTCGTAAAGAATCTCAAAAATGAAAAAGCCTTGAGTTGCACTTTCTACACATGATATAATAACATAATGGTGCAATGCCTCGACAATAAAAATTCCGAGATAAAATATAATATCTAGAGGAAGATCAGCTTTGTTTTGCTCACAATATACAATGAACGAGGAGGTATTGCCTAAGAGAAGTATTTTAATTGAATCAAGAATGCAACAGTTACATTTGACTTATGACGATTTGTGCACTCATGGAAATACACAAACAAACATGATAGCAAGCGTAGACTCTGTTAAGAAGAAATACTCGATGATTATAAAAAATGACATAACTGTACAAAGCATTCATTTTGGTTCTACAAAATAATGTAGCTACACAGCAAACATCGAAGTTTGAATGAACGTTTTTTGCTCAAAGTCGATGGTCAGGTATAGCAGGAAGTCGCCCGTAATATAACTATTTCACTTTTGATATGGTGGCCCGAATTGATGTTGAGAAAGCTCAGCTTGACATAGGTGAACCAATATCGTAAGCAGCGAATGTCGTACTACAATAAAAAACTAAATATCATTTCGACGATACATAGAATGTAAACGCGGCTCCTGCACATGAAATGCTAGATATAGTCGCGTTTCGCCAATCAATGTTGCTCGATGTTGGTTAGTTATTTTATCAAACCTTTTAAGGCAGGAACGTTACTTGAGTTGTAATTGTTTTAGTAAGTGGAAAGCTTATCCTATATGTGAAGGTGAAAATTTATTCAGATCTTCTATGCTGCATAGATATAGCAAATTTGTACAAATAAGCTTCAGTGGTAGATTGAGAGTTTGTTTTACGTGACGCGGTAGCTAAGTGAATGAAAATGAACTTGCGACAAGAGACAACTGACAGCAAGGCAAGCTTATTGGAAAATATATATATAGAGGATAATCGAACGAGGGAAGTATTCACTTGTTCTTTAACTCGCGAAGATAAATTATAGCAAAATTGTTGAAGTTAAGAATGTATCCACACCAAAATACCAAAAATTGTTTTAAGAAAATATTAATTAAAAGACTGATTCCTCCCCTAGTGCCGATTCTGCATTTACTTCTATGGGCTATCTGTTATTTCTCAGGTATGCTCATTGACGACTTGTGAAACGTCCGTTGTATTCCCATGCACTCAAACACAGACACAGTCGGTCGACTCGTTCTCTCCTTCCAATGTTAATCGGGGCATTAACTCAATTCCTACTTCAACTAACTTTTATCTACGCAACTACTTTTAGTAAGAGTACCATTTAGTTCCTAACAAACCTATCATAAATATTATATCATTCTTATACCTACACTACTTAAGTAAACTACAATTTTATTTTGTTACACTATACTTCTTTCCCATAAAAAAGAAATGTACGTTTTGAAAAAAAAGCAGAAAAGGGGAAAATATATTCTACGGCGGTTCTAGATGTCTATACAATAAAAAAAAATTAAGGTACAACTTGACTTAACTTAGGTATCCTTACGTCATAATCTATCCTACTTGAGGAATCATTAAATGTAATGTGAGAGTGGTCTCGGTGTTGAATTGGGTTAATAAAATGTATGTTAATTAAGTATTAAGGGTCACGGGAGCTAAATGTTACGCTACGGTGAAATGAGTTATTCATCAAGTCAACCTTGAAGTGGAGTGCAATTAGGGAAAGAAAACTGACAAAAATGTTGTAAATAAAATAAGCAACTTGTGCCCTAATTACCACCATTGATATATAGAATATACCGGGCAATGAATTTGTGGGTAATATCAACAGATGCACCATCAACCGTAAACTAGTGGCAGACACTAAAATTACGCGGGCATTTCCTGCGAATTGCCGAAGCTTCATGCTTCACTCAGTAAAGAGCAAATGATGAAATCGTCTGCTACTTTTACTTCATGTGTAAACAACTTCTTTATGACGTTACAAACCCTTGCTATTCAAAAATAAATACTAACTAACGTTCAATTTTTGTTTGCAAAAGGAAGTTTTTTTGTCTATTTTTCTCAACTACTTGCCGCAATTTGCAAGCTTAAAATGTCCTCTTGTTTGTCTCCTAACGTAGCCAACAAACAAAGCACCACATGATTTCCTAATACAGCCGCTAAGTGTTTCGAGAGATTCAAAAAAGACTATTTTGAAGCGAATTTTATTCAGCTTTATTCGAGAAAGTCGTATTTTCTGGTGGTAATACGGAAATCTGTTGATGTTGCTCTCTTGTATATCCTCAAGTATGTAACTTTGGCTCTCTGAGCAACTTTTTTCTCGTAGTAACCATAAAGAAAAGAATTGATATTTTTTTGAATAGATTGTGGTTTTACTACAAAAGCACATCATTTTTTTTAAAGGAGAAAGCGAAGTATGAGTTGTAGAGAAATGCAGCTTTCTTAATCTGGTTGGCGAGTTCTTGTATGTTGTATTGTATCCTTTCTAGTTTCGGATAGACTGTGAGTGGTTGCGAATCTTTACTCTTGTTTAGTGGAGAAGCTTGAGCTTGTTGAATGAAGTAAACACTTTCATAAAGGTCGGAGCTTTGTCCAACGTAGATGTCTTCAGCTAATTGAGATGCTGGTGTGAGAAACAGATAGTAATACTTTAGAAAGAAGCGGCACAAAATTTTTGAGCCATGTTTTTTTGTTTTTTAATTTTGTGCAGGCTGATAATCATCGTATCACTTCGTTGGTGCAGTATAAATCCTTTCATTTTAATGAGGCATTACGTTTATTATAGAACTAGAACTTTTCGTCGGTCATAAAGCTTAGTGATCTTGCAGAAGTACAGGACGGCTTTTCCTACTTTACGTATAACATTTTCAGCACTCGGCTCTGCATTACAAGAATATCGATTAAGATTCGAAGAACGAACGATTCCTTCTGTCAAAATAATCTTTGATAGTTCGAAAATGATTGATGCCATTAGCATATTCACTAAGGGAGGAGTTGTTTTGTGGTCGTATTTTTTCATAAAGCTGAAAGAAAATCCTTTCGATCGTCTGATTAAGACCATACTACTAGAGGAGCGTGCCGGAGAACCCTTTGCCTTTTTACCACCTTTCAATGTTAAATGGAAGCTAGTGAACGACCTGAATTTAATTTTTGTTGTTGCATATCAAGGTCTTAAACAACTTCTTTACATAGAGATGCTTCTTGAATCAGTGAAATCCGAATTCTTAGCTCATATTGGAGGATATGGCAAGTACAGGGCCTACAATGATATTCCTGATTTCGCTGAGAAATTTAAAAAGATCCAAAGGAAATGTGATGACAGCGTTGCTCATACAAGTCGAGCAATCTTAGAGCAGCCTACTATGGCTATGCAAAAAAATGGCAAGAATGGTCCTATTGTAAAAAATAAGCAGAGTTCAAGGAATGGAAAGCTTCAAATCAATGGGAGCACTGACGAGAATTTAGCATCAGCGAATGAAGATGACGAAAATAATGAAAAGGTCGCTAAAGAAATTGTCGCTCCCATATCTGAACCAACCATAATGGAGAATCAGCAGAAGCTTCTTGGAAAATTGAGGCGGGATATAATAAAAAAAGGGAATGTTTCTGAGAATGCGCCTGCCACGAAAGATACCAAACAGGCAAAAAGAGAAAGAGTTTGGGGATTTACACAAAAGGTTACTAAAAAGGATATGGAAGCGCTAGATTTTTCGAAGAACAAGATTTCTGCTAAGGAAGCCCCAATTAATCCCAACATTTATGCAGATTCCTCTGAAGAAACTGTCAATTATGATTCTGAAAATGAATTTTCAGATGATGACGAAGAGGTTTCTCACGATGAAGAAGCGAAACTCCCTCGTACTGGGCTTGGTAGCATCTTTGGAAAAGTCACAGCAACCGTAAACTCTTTATTAGGAAATAAACAGTTAAACAAAGAGGATTTAGATCCCATTTTAGAGGAATTCAAAGTCTCCTTGATGACTAAAAATGTATCGGGTGATATTGCAGAGATGATTATCAATTCTGTAAAATCATCATTGCTTGAACAGAAATCCGAGCGTTTTACCTCTGTGCGATCAACTGTGAAGAATGCCATTTTTGAAGCGATTCAGAGGGTATTATCGCCAAAAAAATCAACGGATGTCCTTCGTGCAGCTCTCGAAGCTAAGCAGAAGGGAATAGTTTATTCAATTGTATTTTTAGGTGTGAACGGCGTTGGAAAGTCGACAAATCTAGCAAAAGTATGCTATTACTTGAAGAATAAGGGCGGGATGAAAGTAATGCTGGCTGCTTGTGATACGTTTCGCTCTGGTGCTGTTGAGCAACTTCAACATCATGCAAAATGTTTAGATGTTTTCCTTTTTGAGAGAGGATATGGAAAAGATGCTGCAGAGATTGCTTTTGATGCCTTGTCTTATGCCAGGAATAATGGCTATGATGTTGTCCTTATTGATACCGCTGGCCGCATGCAAGATAATACTCCATTGATGCGAGCGCTAGCCAAGCTTGTAGTATACAATAATCCAGACCTTATTTTGTTTGTGGGAGAAGCGCTTGTCGGGAACGATGGAGTGGATCAAGTACAGAAATTTAATCAATGCCTTATAGACATGACGGCGGCATCGATTCCTCGCTCTATTGATGGTATTCTGCTGACGAAGTTTGATACCGTTGGCGATAAAATCGGCGCAGCTCTATCCATGGTATATGCTACCAGCCAGCCCATAATTTTCGTTGGCACAGGACAGAAATACCCTCATTTACAAAAATTGAACGCAAAGAATGTTGTGAGGTTGCTCCTAGGATGAAGGCTCTAAGCCAATGAAGCATGAAGAGGTGCTTAAAGCATTTTGTTATTTTAAGTCAATGAATTTTACTTGGCAAGAGCTTTTTAGCCCTTCTCTCGTCCTTGTTTAGCTTGATTTTTTTGTATTTTATACGTATTTTTATCCCATCTCATTTCGTGTTGTATATGTAACCGATTTGCTTACTGCCGTATGCTAGCGTAGGCATATTCTACAAACTTTATAATTTTTGATTAAACATGAAGAATTTCAACGGGAATCAATGCAAAAATGCGAAAGAACCGTTGAACTTTCAATTAATAGCTCTCCGTTTGATGTTTGGAAAAAAAATCAGCTGAAAGGGATTCTTATCTTCTATCCCTTGTTTTTTAAGCAATAGCTGCAGTCTTATTCAAGGGGAAAGCTTCCAAAGGGAATACAGCGAGATATATGATGATTAGACAAAAAAGCGTGCAGATAGAAAATAAATTTAAAGTTTTTCAAAAACTTCTCTAGCGTAGACATTCAAACGCTGGCTCCGCGAGTGTGCATTTGAATAGAAAATTCTATTTCTTCTTCCGCAATCACACAACAAATACAAAAACTCTCGTTTCGTCCAAGTATAGACAACCAAAATTATAACAAAAATGTTTCAAGCAATACGCAACTCCCGTCTGCAGGAAAGATTTTTCTTAAGTATGATGGGTAAGAGTTAGTCCGGAAGGTTTTGATATTTTGATAGCAGAGCGAATAGTATAAACTGAGCAAAGAAAACAAAATATTTCTACTGGCTTCAAAGAACCCGCTAGCGCTCTGGGCTCTCGCAAATATCAGGTATTTTTAGAACGCCTATTGACATGTAAAGATAACCAGAAAAATGATTCTTGATAAAATTAAACATTTCGGAAGTTCCAAAATTCGAAAACAGCAATTAACCACAATTTTATAGAAAACAATAGAAATCATTTTCATGCTGAACAAGAATAAGTTTTTGCCTTAAGAATATTCAAGCAACTCTTAAAATACAAAATGAAAAAACGCATTCACCGACAACTACAAATTCGCTTTTTGATTAGATAACTAGTGAATTGATCATGGAACCAAGACAGTTCAAAATATTGTTATTCATTAAAGAGAAAACTTCGCTATCCAAGCGCTTCTTTGAATCCAGTTTTCCTACGGTCGATACAATGAGCTCCTCCGGTGTCTTCTTCAACTCCTCTTGAATCGATTTGTTGTATTTCTCAGTCAGTTCTTTTATGGAGGAAATGATGTCACAATTCGTCTTTCGTTGAGAGTCGAAATACTGCAACAAACAATACAATTATAAATGTAAATAGGATCTCAAGTATTCTAGTTATAGGAAAGGCACTTAAAGCTATACAAGGTGTAGTTACAGAAGGAAAAAGTAATGAAAAATTTCACCAAAAAAATTGAAAATTTCAGCCGAGGATAACTTAGCATAAAAGTTTTACTTACTTCGGACCGCAGCGGATTGGACCATTTTTGCCTATGGAGATTCAAGAGCATTCTATTCTCTAATTCATTCTTTCTATAATTTATCGCAATAGAGTAGTAGTTACGATTTAATCCATGAACTAGTGCAGTAATTGTGGGTTTATTCAAATGCCCAATGTTACTTGTGGTCTGACGAGGTTCTTGACCTGAGTAAGCGAGAAAAATACAGTTAATGAACAAGTATAGAATTCGATAAATTAGCATTTTTCTGCCAACGTGCTATGCTGATGTTTTGGTTGTTTCATACCCAGCATGAGTTGATGAGGATTAATCAAGCGGAAACAATCAATAACAACCTTCCCTTTCACTGATTGAATAGGGTCTACAACGACACCAATAGCACGAGAATTGAGTTGCTCAAAGCTTTGCTGCGTAGAAACATCCGTTCCTAAACCACAACATTAGATATCCATTTAATTGTATTCACGTAAAACTACCAAATGTTTACAATTAAATAAAAGATTTACATATTCGTAGCACTATCATTATGTTTAGCGAATCCATACTATTTCTTGAATAAGTAAAAACGTGAAGCGAACGCATACATCATTCCGCATTCAATACTATTAAATTCTTACAAAGCACATGCCTCTACAATAAAGAATAGACAAACCCGAGAACCAGCATCCAAAGCCAGGGTGAGAATGATACCAACCAACAACCATTTCAGGACGGCCAGTCAGCTTCAACTGATCAAGCATCTCTGTTTGATAAACAGGATCAACTACTTCAACGCTTACACTGTTCCCTAAGAAATTGACAATCACGTATTAAATTTAAAATATTTCACCACATACAGCGTTGTGACAAGGAACCAAACAACAAATTCCACATAATATGTCTCCTCTTTGCTTGCGAAAGGAACATTGCATGAACATGCACAAAATTGGAATACAAAATAACGTTACACTAAAAAAGACAACGGGAAGATCAATAAAAATGCCAACTAAGAAGTAAATACTCTATGGATATACCCAGCTGGGGCATTGAAAATACATCCACAACTCTGACTGTATAGTCATCGATGAAAGCCCCTAACATAAGACCCATTACTTCCATTGGTACACCAGCCTGAAATAAAAAGTGTGTACTAACAGTAAGAAATTGAGCAACGCCTTGGTTTTTATTGCAACAATCACAATTTGAGAGACAACTGAAAGAAGGACGCTGCAAAAGCGTAGAGTCGGCAAAAGTTTATACGGGCGTGATTCAATTGCAAATATCACGTAGATTAAGATAAGCAATACAACGAAAGAAGAATAACAAACAGTTCATGTAATTGTACTGGTACATCAAGTAATTTTCGTTGTACTGACTCGCCCATGCTTTAGCATTTTAAGTAACGCCAAGGAAGAAATGTAAACTTGTTCAGAAGTATCGGCCAAAGCTGAATCAGCATGGCCTGGTGGACTGAACCCTCCCATATTCTGAAAAAACCCATGGAAATTGCCAGGAAAATCCGTCATTCTGTGGCTCCTTTTAACTCTGAAAAACAGAACTGAATGGAAGCAGCATAGACAGAGAGATTACTCTGCTGCACTCTTCGGGTAAAATTCGTTGTATATTCGGGAAGCGTCCCTAGAAAGTTACCGGCGCATGCGAGAGTTGTACAAATTATCCTTCTGAACAAATTCTTAGAATTCAGTCCCAGGGGTTTATCCAAAGATGACGTAATAACAAGAGTTTTCACAGGAGTGTAAGGAGCGCTCTGCTGTACTTGGGAAAAATGAGAGATATAAACGCTTCGAAGAATTTTTGAGGTGGCTCGGGGCTAGTGTGCGAGTAAGCTCAATAGGAACAAAAGAGTGAAGAAAATGACCCGAAACAATTCTGCTAATATTCGCAGGTCGAATTCTAAAGCTTTCGGCAGTGCACGAAACTGCCGGAGGAGGAAAGATTTGACGAGAGAATGTTCCAATTAGTAAACTTTTTACCGTTGAGGTTGACTGTATGCCGAAGCCAGTTTTTTCTTTGTATAATGTTTGAGCAAACCCTTTTTGCTTCTGCAATGTCCGGAAAGGTACAAATTTCTTATTTCCTTGCTTTTGGCTAAAGTTTTGCGTGTGAAATATCTTTGCGGACATCAGAAAATCAAACATCACTATTTCTGCATGCTTATTGTAGAGCAAGACTTACTCATAAGGTATTTAATGTAATTTGTTTTATTTTGAGCAGTACCATTTGTTTACTTTATTGGTTTGGCACTCAATTTTTTATAATTGATTTTTAAAACAGAATAGCTCGTTTTCCATAGCAGCATCTGAATTGACTGCGTTACAAAAAAATTCGCCTTGTCACGACTTTTTTTATCAATCATGAAAGCAAGTATGAATTGAAGCAATCATTCAATAGCACAGCTTAGAACGAATGAGAGGAAATTCGTTCTGAAATGCTAAAGCTTGATTGACACAAGCTCTTAGAAAACGATTCAAATAAATTAAAATTCTAGATGGGGTAGAATGAGTGCAAGCAGATTTAATTTACATGTAAAGTACAACGAGACTGCATTTGATGACATACAAGTTTTTTCTAGTGCATATGATCATGTAAGATATCCATAACAAGGAAGTCTCGATTTCGAATTGGATAGTAAGAAGCAGAAACGGGATGTTTCCTATACAATCACGTCATAGTAAATTGAAAGCATTGTAACGAAAGTATAGTTTTGAGTAATGAAAATGTTACGTACTAACAAACACGACTAATTTGGAAATGTTGAGGTTGTAAACCTAAGTGTGTTAAAATAAAATTGCATTTAAGGAATGAATTTGTTTGTGATGGAATGCTATGGTCTTTCTGGCGTCGGACGGGTAATTCCATCACTACTTCTTCGCAAGTGGCTAGAGATTAGTGCTTCATTGATAAATATGACAACTGCATTGGGAGAAATACCAACTAATCCTCTGTGATAACCTGAATGAAATAAAAAATTGAGAAAAGAGCATTATAAAAAAGTGCTTGAAGATAGTACATTGCCTAAGTAAATAACATGGATGCGGTTGACAGGAAGTAAGGGGCCGATTGTGCTGCAACGTTGGACAAACGGTAGGCAGAAACCTATAGTTCGGATTCGATTCTTGGCTATAATTATTGAGCTCTAAATGTAGATTAACGGCTAGGAGGTCACATTAGGCGAGGATGATGACACATCTCATTATTATGAAACATGCGGAAAGTTCCAAAAATGCTTCCCCTATTCGGCTTTTTTAACGCATTAATTACGTGTTTCTTGTGGCTACTAGTGCTTCCTTTGAAAAAGTCTGGTTAGGACATAAAAAGCACATTAACTAGTAAAATTCGATATTTCCTCTATTTCAGAGTATTTGTACAGACAATTCAAATTGTTCCTTGCATTATTGCAGAACAAGTGGTATCAATAGAACTTGAAATCAAATGCTCAAGAAATGGAGTAATAACTTCTGTTATTCTTTCAAATGTAGCAGGTGGAATTGAGATTTTTAGTTATAGGCATGCAATTTTGCCTGAAGCTATCGCTCTGTTCGCATAAAATTGTGTGCTTTCAGCTTATTTCGTTGATCGCCTAACTAACTTACCATATTTTAAAATTACTCCATTATTGAAAATCAGACGAATTTTTCCTTTTTATATGTAAATTCTGTGATGTCGCAGTAAAATGGTAAAGAAAATTTTGGGCCCTTACAAAGAATAAAGTAGTGCAGCAACATGAAGATCGTTACTATGTAAAATTTGTTACATTTGATATCAAAACATATTTCCTTTTTTGCTAGAATGCTTACTCTCTTAAACAGGCTTGAGCCTCTGGTTTAACTTATGCCTATGCTACTCCCTCAAGTAAGTTTCAAACTGCTCCATACATTACCTAAAGTAGCGCACGGAAAATAATTTTGCCTGCCTGACAGCCTTTTGTGCGTCGAAAATTGCATCATTGCTCTCCTATCTACGCTTTTCCCATTTATTCCAAATCTTCCGTTTTTGCAAGCAAATCAATGGCATGCAAACGGACGTAACTTTCATCATTTTTAACCTCTAGAAAACCGCATATAAATTTTTGGATGCTTAAAAAATGGAGAAATTCTCTTAACGCCCACCTTTTTATGTTCAGATGCTATTGTTACCTCATCAAAACTGAATCAATCCGTGCAATTTAAATTGGTTAACTAAAGTAATAAAACTATCCCTTGCACTTTTAAATTATTGTGCAATTACCATGTATTTACAGTTCAAGGAAAAGAGCAAGGGCTTCCTCAAAAATTACCAGTAGGATTTCAGCGAGTTATTTTTCAATAGAAAGATGGTAGGTACTACAATTCACCAAAATTATGCAAACTTCAAAGGAAAAAAGCTCTACTTTTCATGCAAGAAGCTAAAAAAGCATTGGCAAAATTTTTTCCGAAGTGCCAAATTGCGTATTGATATATGTAAAACATAGTAACTACTACCTTTTGTCCTCATATTGAAAACCTAGTTGAAGCATCGACGGCTTTATAAGTCTATCCAAACTTGTTTCTTTGATGACTATATTCATTGAGCTTAACTACGTGGTATTACAAAGAGGTACTTCAACGCAAACTTTTATTACCTGCACTCAAAGCTGGAAGGTTAAAAAGCTTTTCTCTTCGTAAAGGCTTTGTATTTGTAATGAAAGCAAAAATTAATTTATATTGCAAAATAAATAAAAATTTGACCCCCTAATTCAAGATGTGGCCAGTGCAGCTCTTCTAGTAGATATGCATCGGTAATTCAGTGAACAAAAGTTAAGGGTCACTATTTGAAAATTTAACATACAAGATATTCCAATTTACGAAGGTGCCGCTACTTGCTTTTCCTCCGCAGGCAAAATAAGAAGAGATGAAACGCTTACACGCTTTGCGCGGCAAAGTTGGGACATTGCGCACTCAATTGATTTTCCTAGCGTGCGCTGCTGCTGTGCTTGTAATTCGTTGAAATTTACTCGCGGGCAACGGACGAGCCTGCTCAAACCGGCTAGAGGAGTAGCAGGAGTCTCAAAAGATTTTGCTACCCCTATTATTGTTTACGTATGTTGAAAAAATAATAGGCTCTTTCTTTTCTTTCTTTTTTTCGTGCAGCAGTCATTCTTGTAAAAGCACTGCAATCACGGTAATACTCCATTTGACTATGGCCGATTTAACCAATACTCTATTTCAAACCAATTTCTGTGGCCTAGAGGAATGAGCGTGTGATTGCTTCCCGTATTAGATTATCTGAGAATATACAATAAATTCTGTAAAATCTTCTTATAGATGAGTAGCTAGCTCACTTTTAACGAAAATGGATTACGTAGCCTTCCATAACCCTGTTTTATTGTCTCCTTTAGAAAAGCATGTAGAGATAATATCTTTGTGCCCCCTACAAGTGCAATGCCAATATGACGACGTCAAAAAGTCACCAGATACCAGAAGTTCATGCGCTTCTCCGACGTTTGATCCCCTTCCAGCACTTTTTCTGGAAAAGGCCGATTACTCAATCATGAATGAGCAGGAATGCCTTGCTTGCCATGGAAATAGCGAAGTGCCTCAATACTTAGCGGCGCCTCCCATTGGAAGAATTGTAGCCGTTGGCATAAAGGGCGGTGAAGGTCGTATGATTGTGAATTGGGTCAGAGAGAATGTTTTACGTAGAACTGATGTACTTGTGTTAGTGATGTTGTGGGAAAAATTGGAAATCAAAGCAAAAGATGTGCGCTCTCCAGGTATGCCACTTGAAATAAATAATAAAAACCTCAGAAAATATGGATGGTTGCTGAGTACTCTCTTTCCCTATGACTGCAGGTGTCATTTTGCTTTCATCTGAGGACATACTCGAGTACAATATTAATTACTTACGGCGGCATCGCGACTACGCAAAATCCTTGATGCAGTCAACCAACGCGAATGATGTCTTAGCTTATTTTGTTCCTTTTGGTAAGTTTCACATTCTTTAAAAAATTAAATAAAATTGTTTGCGAAAGAGATTTTTTTATTCGTGCTTCTCTTTTTTCTACAGTGAAGAAATCAAAAAATTCAATAGGTAAACTTTTATGTGGTGCTGCAAAGGAATTGCGGGCGGATTTGTTGGTACTTGGGAATGGACGATGTAAAGGAAATTTGCAACAGTTTTTGAATGGTTCAATATCCAGACATGTCACCAACAATGCGATATGCCCTGTTGTTTTAGTGCAGCACTAATCAAAAATGTACTGACCAGTCCAGCTTCTGCAATAATAATGGATCATTTCTTTTACCGTAATCTCTTTCACAATGGCCTTGGAAAAATAATTTGCGCGTTTTCTTAACTATTTCTTGCCTAACTCTTAACGAAAAGTGCTTCATCAATTTTCGTTCATCTCTTATTGAACGCGCTAATTAATTTTTTTGATGTATTTTTTATTTTAATTGCAAATTTTTTCTCAAAAATGAGATTTGTTTAATAATTGTATATTAAGAATGTCTCCTAGAGTTTTCATATGAATTTAAACTTCAAAGTTCGCAAAATAAATCACAAGGAAGAAGCCGACAGTAATGATGATCTTGCTTAGATACTGTTGGAGCTATATCACATAGGACTTGAGCGCACTCATGTTCAAGTGCTTGAATGATATATTGTCCTTCCACTCGAAATGTAGTTCTTTGTGGTCTCAAGTCTATAAAGCAATAAAGGCAATGACGAAAATCGAATTAGGAGGTAATAATGCCTATTTTCTGCTCAATACTCTGCAGTACACCTGACATACCGACTTAGTACCATGTAATGAAAGAAGAGATAAAGCATTTACATGGACTGCCTTTACGTACATTTTCTTATGCGCATGAATACGAATTCTTTTGATTAACAGAAATAGTATCACCTCATTTTTTCCAACACAGGGAGATTGCTCTCGGTAGTCGATACAAATTTTGGGGAAGTAATGGGAAGCTCTGTATTTCCCATCTTCAGGAATTATACAGATTTTAAATGAATAGCTTGGGCAGGAGAGTTCGAGCATTCGATGGCCGCCTTCTTTTGCGAGCTCTTGCTGGGCGATTCCGCTTGGCATAGGAGTGGAATTTCTGTCTTTCATTGATCGATTTCTCGCTTTCACACTCTTAGTACCTCGTTTTACCCGTGAGTCTTTCGTGACAGACTCTTCCTTCATATCTGCCAATGTTTCGCTATCATGAAGGAACGTATGCTGAAGGTTCAATCGCAATACAAAGAAACTTATGAATTATATAACAGAAGGGGGGCAATTTGTTTCGTCAGTGATACATACAATACGAAAATGCGTTTTAAAAGGGTACGAATTATTTTTTAGTTATGACAATAATGCAAAGAAAAAAAATGCTTTATTCAACAATGCTTAAGCAAACCTGATAATTTCTAAGATCCACCGTGGTCTTAACAATAACTTTATCACCCGCCACGACATTGACCTCGTGTTGAAGTAGAATTATGTTAGAATACCAATGATCCCACATTCCGGCATGCTTAGTGCCGAAGGTTACACCGGGAAGTACTTCGACTTCATTTGTCATGATTAAGCCACATAGAGCACCTGTATTTGCAATGTGCCGTAGTATCATACTACACTAACGTATAAAAGCATTGAAACCAGGAGAAAGTATACAGAGTATCAAGACCAGAAAATATTTGCACACTAACTCATCCCTACGTAAAGTAAGGGAAGCAGAATCGTTTAAATCGAACGGGCGTAGGTGGTGCTTTACGTAGTCTAAGACTCAAGCAATAAATGCATATAAAAACTTTGATATAAAGGCTACCTGGTTTTGTGATGGTAAATTCCAAGGTTCGCCACTGATACAATTGTGTTTCTAGCTCTTCTTCAAAATTTAGTACCTCGAATGCTTGAAATTCTGATAGGAGTAGCGGAGAATAGACCAATCCGACAGACTGTAGCATTTTCTTAGAAGGTGATACAATGGTTCGCTGATAAAATTTTGAATGAGGGAATTTAATATGATGAGGCTCAGGAAAGGTTACTGGCGAGATGTATGATCGAGCTGCACGCGGGATTGATCGAGGGAGCGAGCCTGTACGAAGGATATCCATAGAGTAAAAATATAAATCAGCCCTATTTCCTGCTTCTATCACAAACTGCAGACTAACTTAACGTTTTATACACAGTCAAGCAGTATCAAGCAGTTTATATGAATCAATGCGTTTCCTTGCTAGGCTCACACGAGAAAGTGGCTTGATGCTGATCCTACAGCCTTGTAATGTAGATTTAACCAAGAGATTTTGAAGAGAAAAATGGAAAATACACAAAGAAAACAAACGAGATTCTTTAACTCTACTCCTGCATATACCTGTTCTTCGTTGCACATCAGAGATAATATCCGCTACGCCTTCGTTTCCCACAAAATCACCTATAATTTCATGAACTATAAGGTCGTACTGCTTTTCAAAAGCGTATTCTTTTGAGTAAGAATTTTTGACTTGAATGTTTTCATATCCATACATACGGACGATGGCTTCTGCTTCAGCTGCTGCTGTTTTACTGACTTCTAAAGCTGTAACACTAGTAGCACCTGCCCATAACATTTCCATACACTCTCTTTCGAATTAGCAACAAATCAGTACTACTTTTCTACATATTGAAATACAGAAATAAATATGTTCCTTCTCCTATTCTAACACATTATGTAGGAAAGATAGACACGGAAATGAAAATGATGCGAGAAGTTACCAAAGCATTAAAGAGAAAAGATTAACAATGTAGTATAGATAAACAATCTTTCCTTTAGTACTAAATTGTACCACAAAGGTAACACTTTTTCAACCAATCAAAGAAAGTATGATCAATTGAACAGTGCATGCTATTTACTCAGTCATTTAAGCATGAACACAGTCCAGCCACGCATTCATTTTCCTAAGAATACGGAATTTTATTCATCATGGAAGGAATAGGTGGAAGTACACGTTCACTAGTACAGGATTTTGGAAATAAAAAAGTAAACTCCATTACATGTCTTCTTACTCACTATGTCATTTTTACATAGATGCATGCACATATACCACATGAGCTGCACAAAGCTATTCTACTAGAAATAATATTTCAATTCACGTTGCTTAATGCACCTTCATTAACGAATAAAATAAGAACCCAACTCTACCTGCACGAGCAGCATTGATGGCCCAAACAGCAAAAGGTCCTGTACCAATTTCTAAAACGGATTTACCTAACGAAAGTTCGTTTATAGCTTTTTGATAAAATTCCATTCGATGCTTGTCGGTTGTCATACCACAGTGATTCTGAATTTTGAACCGTGATGTAATGGAAAAAGTGTTAGGATCAGCCGTTGTAGGAATCGTAGGACAGGCTATACTGAACGTAAGTATGAAAGCATAACTGTTTTTGATAGAGTCAATGAGCAACGCTATGACAATTTCTTTCCCATGATCCCGCAATGATGCTACAATGCTGACGGAACTCCATCAGAGGCCTTCTAAATTCTTAAAAACAGGCGTTTAAACGTAAACAAAGCTGCTACCAATAGTTAAGGTCTTGGAAAAATTAATATTGTATGCAAATGATCTCATTCCATACCGAGAGCGCATCAGCTCATCAAGTTTCTCCGCAATTCCCCAGCCGAAGCTGTATGCATGTTTTCGTCGGCATTTTGTGGGAGCAGAGACATCACATTCTAGTTGTCTCAGTCGGTGTTCCAGTAATCTGGCAACCCTCACAAGGCTTTCGTCCGTTTCTTCATAATCATGGCTCTCCCTTTCGCAATTGGTATTGCCATTTTCTAACTGGGATGAGGAACCCTCGTCATCAGTTGGTTCCTCTCCTTTTATCACGGGAATGGCCAAATTTGCCTCTGCACCATTTTCTATTTTATCTTCTCCCTCTTTGTGCAATTTTGTTGAAAAACAAATCGACGGTGCTCCGTTGGAAGTGACGGAAGAATCAAGTTTTGCAATCTGCGCAGTACTGAGGAATGAATAAGAAAGCAGCTCATCATCTGAGAAAGGAGATGCGTTAATCCGACAATCATCTGGAGATCGATAAGCGCCCATTCCTGATATGAAAAGAGTGCTTCCTCAATGCATCAATACTACAGTTTAACCGGATAACACTAAACCAAAGTTGCCCACTGCCGACTGCATTGCTCACTGCACGAGCGAGTTTGCCCCATATTCACGTGACTGTATATGTCCAAATTTATATTTCATAAAAAAGAGTTCAGTATACAAATTTATTTGCTTTTCTCTATACTGACGCCGTTCTATATATTACTATAAAATATGGCGAATGCCTAAATTGTAAGTTTATTATTCGAATACGTGTGTAGGAGCACAGACCGTCGCAGTTTCAAAAAGACAAAGGTGAGTTTCTTCCTGCCTTAAAGCAATCAATCGCGCCAAGGCAAGCATGCGCTACCTAGACATAATTTTTACCTGCCGTTCTGTTGAATCATGTCTGCCATTTTTAGCTGCTCGGCAATACAATTCAACATTTGCTTTTGATAACAGAGAAATATCATCTGCGGTTCTTTACATGTTTCCGAAAAAGCTGTTCCAATAACAGAGTCCCCCACTTATGAGGTATAAAGAGTATTTTAGATAAAGCATGATACAAGCGTTTTAAAATAGAGCAGCATTCTTGCACTTTTCTTGTACAGTAATATAGCAGCTACATTTCGATTCTATGCTACAAGTGATTGCTTTTGCCTTTGCATTTGATGAAACAGTGGAAAAAGGAGCTAGATTTGATCATTTAGACCATCCCTTAAAAGCCAATAACTATATTCTATCTCTCATTAGGATTGAATTGTCTGGTTACGTATAGAACTAGGAAGCCGGCTGCCCCCTAGAAATACCTTGAAACATTGCTTATTTAACCAGAATGACATGCATTTTTTTTGGTGATAACATTTTGATATATTTTACCGTTTCAAGTAGTTTTGTATGTTAGAGTAAACTTAGTAATATTCGGTTTATGGAAAAATTTTAAACAATAGGCTCATCGTCGTATGTTCAGCTAATCTTAGAGAAATTTTCAGCCTATTTAGCGACAATTCTTCCTTTAAAATGGTACAAGATATGTCTGCTTAAGTAGAAACTGCAATTTTAATTCTTCCCAAATTATTAATTGGTCTTCAATTTTATCCATAATTTAACTTATTCCACTACATGGCTTTGCTTATGCGAGTGGAAGGAGATTGGCTGCATCTTTTTGTGGAAATGTTTCAGAATAATTTGGCTTTAATATCATGCAGAAAATTTCCTACCAGTAAAACTGGGGGTATGACTTTTGTCTTGTTCTTTGCGTGTACCATCACAAAAAGTTTCGGTTTTCTTCATATACTGCTCAGCCTTTTCGGCACCGACAATGCAGTTTGTCAATAGTTCAAAAAGAAGGAAAATTACTAAAGTTGTAATCTTTTTTTATGTTGCAGTTTCTTCAAAATCAGCTTGTGTGCGATATTTTTTGAAATAAAAGTATTAGAAAAAGCTTGACTGCAGAAAATATGCCATTTATATGCCTGGTAGAAAAAAAGTATTTCCGCAAGGGCGACTGAGGGAAAACTGGTGAGGGAATCTCAACCAACGCTATGCGATGCTACGATAGAAAGCAAAACAATTTCTTTCAATAATCGTTTGCGATCTTTCACTCTCTTTTGTTAGGAATGTTTCTTTTCGTCTCATCAATATGGAAAGTGACACTTAGGTGCGATTCATTTTTAGTTTCTTTATGTTGCTTGCCACTGAACCCTTCTTTTATTTTAATTGGGAAATGCACTCACTCACTTTTGGTCACTGCAGAACTCCCAAGTCCAGCAATCGTCGAATCCGGACATTCTTCAATTGGAAAGAAAAAGCTGCTTGAAACGTGCGATAATTGCTCTTTATATTATAGAATTTTGCATTTAAGATCAAAACACGAAAGGTGAATGCACTTTTCTTTTGTAAACCATCTTTATGAAAGGATTTGTTCACTGCGTACATTCGTCGCTCATTCGCGTTTTGTTTGTACTTTTTGCTCTCTACTATTCCAGTTTTTACTTTAAAAACGGTGCAATGAAACTGTAGAAGGCACCGACACGGAAAAGGAAATCATTACTAAGCAGAATCTCATATCTTTGGATGCAATTTCTGATTCGTCGAGCAACAAAGACAGCAGCTGCTCTTTCATTTTTCGTTGTGATACGTTAAGTATAGCAGGCTCTGATCAAAAATTTATTTGCCTTTTGAATTTATATTGGTACGTTGAAAGATTTGTTTAAAATCCCGTATTTTCTCTTGTCGATGCAGCAGTCTGCATGTCTTGAATTTTTATTCTGTTGCAAAACAAATTGTGGAAAGGAATACGTGGGATGGCTCGCCTAGGGGCATACTTCTTTTCTATGCAGCAACTGTCAATCGCAGCAGATGATGACAATGCGTGACTCTTTTTCTCTGTTTAAAAGAACACATGTTCACTCTAGGACTAGAAACGATTGCACTTAATCAAGAGATAGTTCATTATACTTTTGTCTCCGTTATGCATGTAATGCATCCTAGATGTGGAACTTCTCCACTTTTTCCAGAAGGGTGCTACCATATGCGTTTGTAGCTTGCCTATTTTACTTTTGTATATCCGCTTTACTATCCAAGAAAATCAAAGCATTTTCGTTTTGTTTGGAAAAGAAGAGTACATTTTCTAGCGGAAATGCACCTAACTTTACAAATATATTGCTTTCTTGTGTTTACTAATACATAGGTAGGAGTTATTGATGTGTTTGCTCTACAACAGAATGTCGAAGTCATCCAATGTTTAGGAGAGTATCCATGAATAAAAAGGAAAATCCCATTTTATTCATGGATATTTACTGTTGTTCTCTTTTGATCTTTCCTTGAATGTTCTCTATTTCATTGTCAGCCCTCAATGACTTTTGCTGCCGATTCCTAACTGCAGTATTTATTGTATTTTTTCTTGCTTCAATTGCTCTCTTTTTTCAATACAAATCCCTTTTTCTTTTTTTGCCAGCAGAAACTTTTTTTTCTTTCGCTACGGCCATTATGGATATCTCCCATTTTCAAATGAATTTTCACAGTTTAACTCGAGGTTTCCTAGAGGGAGAATTCTCTCGGTCTTTTCTCTTGGATAATGATTTAAAAGAGTTTGTGGAAGCAACCAAAGTGTGTGCAACCAGTGGAGGTGATTGTTTGGACAAAGTATGTGGTTACATTTGAGATATCTTTGGAATAATAAAGCGTGTTAGGACTAAAAATTTATTTATATTTACGTTTTTTGCTCTCTATTTTTCATTGATTTCTCTTAAGTTTTAAAGCTTTGTAACTTTTTTCTATTCCTATTTTTTAGTGGCTGGATAAAGAACTGACAGCCTTACGAACTAACAGAAATCATTCTCATGGGAAAGGCAATCAAAACTATGCCATTGCTTTGTCAGACCCTTTGCTTGTTTCCTCAGAGAAATTTTCTCACTCTGGTGACGGAAATTCTTCCTCCTCTCCTTCTTTTTCTGTTTCTAATGAATTGTTGAACTCTGGACTGTCCCATCGCACAAGTAAGGCTACGGCATAAAAGCTTTTGGAGTGTATACGGAAAGAATTATTATTATTTTTCTTCTTTAAAGCTGTATTCCGAGTTTATCTTTTAAAAATAGAGACGAAGATTGGAAATTTTAGTGCATGCTCTATTTAATGCATTCCTTTCATTTCATTTTGCCTACATCCATTTTTTGTTTTTCTTTACTAAGCATTTTATCTTTTACGTGTCCCTTGATGTGGCTTGCTTCCCTTCTATCTCTCTTTTTTGTTTGCTTGCTTTTCTTTAATAGATTCGTTTTGTTTTCTTTCTCTCAACCTATCGTATTCACTAGTATCTTCTTTCTCTCTCTCCTCTCCTTTCCTCTCTCCCTCCTCTCTCCTTTCCTCTCTCCCTCTTCTCTCCTTTCCTCTCTCCCTCTTCTCTCCTTTCCTCTCTCCCTCTTCTCTCCTTTCCTCTCTCCCTCTTCTCTCCTTTCTCCTCCCTCTCCCTCTTCTCTCCTTTCCTCTCTCCCTCTTCTCTCCTTTCTTCTCCCTCTCCTCTCCTTTCTTCTCCCTCTCCTCTCTTTTCTTCTCCCTCTCCTCTTCTTTCTCCTCCCTCTCC
>JADAQX010000252.1:0-62103 GCA_015476325.1 Cardiosporidium cionae | reverse complement strand
AAGTGGAATTTCCCAAATTTTGCATAAAGCAGCAATAAAAAGTACGGAAGCAGAAAGGACTGAAGGGAAAATGCTTGTTTAGGAAAGTATGAGTGTATCATTAAAATCATATTGTTGAAAGTGAAGCTATTTGAACTTGACAACGACTAGAATGAATAGGACTACAGTAATTGTAACGGTAAAATAGAAATATTTATTTGCAATGATTTTGCAGTCGATTCTCTAGCATGCTTTTCCCGTGCAAATTAATCTTCAGCTAATGTCAGCTCTCTCATCCATTTTTTGCAAAAATGGTTTTGGACGAAAGTTATTGACAATTCAGAAAATGTTGCATACCACACTTTTGATAATATATCCGTTCTTCATCGAATTTTCTATCACCTATTGATTGCTCGTGATACTTTAATTTCGATCAAGTTTTTACCGTAATGATAAGACATACAATTTGTAAGTAGTCCTACACTTTATTTTCTTACTGTAGTAAGCCTTTGATACTTCCCTCTAGCTGAATCAGCTCAATTGTTTGTGTACATATCAAATTTTTTAATAATAGAAACGCACTGCTCGCCTTTTAACTAGCTTCATAGCGAGATGCTACATTGTCCTGTTGTACTTGGATTCTTGCCTTGAAGTAACGGATGAGGAGATGCTTTATACAAGCTAGCTAGCATTAGACTGAAATTTCCAAACTGATTGAATGAAAATAGTGCCTAATCGCAATTCAGTTACCCCTAGAATTTTACTGAAGAATGAGAGCTCTTCACATATCGAGAATGAGTCCTTTAAAATGCATTACGTTTGCGTAAAATTTTTTCCAAATGCAAGTAAAATGTAATATTGAACAGAAGTGCCAATTTTCCAATATTAGAATCAGGATAATTACAAAGAATCGGGGTTTTTTGAGTGCCCTAAACTTCACCGGGAAAAACGTTAGCTAGAATTTTTGATGTAATACACAACTTTGGGCGTGTAAGCAGTAGATTTGAAAGCGTCAAATCACGCACAAGCAAAATGGAGTGCTGAGAAAGTATGATGAAATTTGTTACAGCTTTATTTAAACTTTTCAGGCACCATGAAAGCAGCCTCTAATGAAAGCACAAAGTACTTTGAGCAGTGGAGCATACAGTATTTTAGTGCTTCCATTTCAGCTTAAGAACCTTTTCAGGGTGACATCTTCAATCAAGATCAAAACGCTTTGCTTCCCAGAAAAAGTTTTTAGGAGATACAAGCTATTTCTACAATAAAAAGGTAGTGACATGTAATCTACGAGGCGATTTTCAACGGTAGGAAATAATAAGATTTTGCCTCATGTCTCAAGTAAAAATTGCTCTTTGTCCACAAAGTGAAATCGATGGAGGATTTTTATTCTATTAGATGAATTTTTACAAGGGGAAAATGTTCGGGATGTTTGTAGCATCCCATCAAGCAGTGTGCAATCAAGTCTGCTCCAACGTGTAAATTGAAATAAATGGCGGATTTTCATTCTTTGGAAATTTGCAATCCATCCCCTTATCGTCTCGAGAATGAACCACAGCATTTCATAGAGCCAGTGTTTTTTCTCGCTTCCGAAGAGGATCAACAAAGTCAAGGATATGTTGATGAAAAAATATGCTGGGCAAATTGCAACACTTCTACTTATCTGCCATTTGTAAATACTTCACTTTATTACCCCTTTCGTGATTCCTCTGCGCATGTAATAGATATTGTTACGCCACAATTCGCTCACACATCGCTTCCCCTATTTGACCCTTTGTCCATTTCAATTTATGATGCTCCTTTTCCATCGTGTGACCACAACTCTAATTTGGATAGAAAAAAAGTTGACAGTGAAGGTTTAGCCTCTTTTCCTTATCTGCATCCTAGCGAGGTTGAACTCGACCCTAAGTGCAGCGCACAGGATGTTTTATCTCGTTGTTGCCCACCCAACATTAAGCACTCATCAAAAATCGAATCGGTTAGCTAGTTCACAGAGCCCTACCTCAAGTTCAAAATTCCATAGTAAACAAATTTTTTTACGGCAAATATGACTTTAACATCCAGTTAGCATGATTGTAGACAAATTTTTTGTGACTTGCAGAAAGTACAAAAAGATGTAAAGCTTGCGCAAGAGAATGAAGAAAATGATTCACTCCATGAAGTTATCACGAGCGCTGTCACCCATTTCGAGATTCGGAATAAGGACAAATTATATTCCGCAAGCGAGCAACACTCTCCAAACAAAATTCAGTCAATGGAAGAACATTTCCTGCAGCTTCCTTTCATTTCTGGAGTTAAATATCAACCTTCAGACCGCCGATGGATAGCTCGATGGACAACTCTCTCAGGAAAGCGTGCTTGTCGAAGTTTTTCAGTTAACATTTACGGTTTCGAAGAAGCTCGAAGTCGTGCTATTCAATGCCGACAACTTGGTTCCCGCAAGCGAAGGAAATATATCAAACGCAACGAATCAGACGGCAATGTTATACCAACGGGTGTGATGAAAGGCATACGCTATGATAATACTCAACAAAGATGGGTCTCTTCGTATTATGAAGGGGTACGTTGCTAATAATATTTCCAATTATTTTGTTAACACATTTTCTATACAAAACTATTGCAAGTAACTGTTGTTCCTAACTTTATTACATAGGGAAAACGAAAATTTCGTTATTTTCCATCGAAAGAAGATGGATTTGAAGTTGCAAAGCAGAAGGCCATTGAATGGAAACAAAAAAAAGACGAACGATACCTCGAAGCCCCACAACTTACCGGGCAAGAGGATACAACTGAGAAAGTTATTTTATTTGATAAAGCAAATGATTACTTTGTTGATTCCCTCATCAACAATCACGAAAGCAATCCACCTATGTCGCTAACAGATTTGATAAGCAGTTGCATAAAATCAAAAATTTGCCAATCGAACAGTTCCCAAGAGGGGAAACAAGAATGTAGAAGCACTTCTATGCTAGATTTTAGCCTAGGTACCATGAATGTAAAACGCTGTGGGGAGAAAAGACATGCAGATCTCCAAGAAGCATTTGCTCTGCAAGATCAATATCCGCAATATGGAAGCACTTCTACTAGTAACGAACACAATAGCTTCGGCAAGAAGGTAGATGATGATGCAAATTATAAAGTAGACGTAGAATATTCGGCAGGTTTGCTCGATATGCACAGTTTCGCAAAACCAGTTGCACTGGATTGCTATAACTCCAAAATGGATCAAAACACAAGAACTCCTGTTAACCATATACCTGGAGTGACCTTCGATAGAAAAAATCAAAGATGGGGAGCACGCTGGAGCGCACCCGATGGTAGACGGGCAGGTAAGTATTTTCCAGTGAATCAATACGGTTACGAAGACGCAAGAATACTCGCAATACAATGCCGACGTGAAGCAATGCAATCAACAGTCCAAAATTCGACAACACAATCTGGTACTTTTCTTAATAGATCTTCACATATCACCGCAAAGTTTCATCGAGGTGGCAAGAAAAAAGTCATTTCACAATTAAATCCCTTTTCAACAGAATCTCCAAATATTGTGGCAGAACTTGAAAGCGAGACCATAACTGCAAACGAAAGCTTCTGTCACCATTTGGAATAGATCCACAATGCCATGTTCCTGGACGATATTGCGTGGAAAATGCTAGTTGTTACAGGTGTCGCCACTTAGCAAGTCATTGCCTGCTTTCCCATTTCTTCACATGCTGTACTGCATTTGGTCGTAATGAGCGATTTTGTAGCTATCGCCAGTAACAAAATAGTTTACTGCATCAAAAAGTAACATTTTGTCGATTGCTTGTTGAGAATTTCTCGCGGGATATCTTTCTACTAAAGCATTTAAAGATTGTATATTTGTTTAGTTTGCTCATACAATATTTTCCAAACGAACTTTAAATAATCAATAAGGCCGATTGAAGGATAGAAAGCAATGTAATATTTCAACATTTTAAAATGATCACATTCGCGCTAAATCACCTGCTTGTTCAAATTCGTATATTTATGCGAGACTTACCTAAGAGATTGTGGCACTAAAATCTCCGTCGAAATCGACGGATACTCCTATGAAAGGTATAGGGATTGATATATTTTTATAAGAAAACCATCCAAATGAATGCCAACAAGCAAGAGATTCGCATGTTGCGGTTTTGTGCTTACTTCCCAAGGGCATTCGTAGATGTCCTACTTTTAACGGAATGCTTCATCAATATTTTTAGATGCCAAAGTCATAAAATAGTGGTAAATTGTGCAATTTTAGATAAAAAGATGAGAAAACTGGAATACTTTGTAACCCCGTTGGACAAGCACTTTGCCATAATTCCTAAATTACCTTGGGTTTTCACAAGGCGCAAATTACTTCCATTGGCTGAAAATCAACCTAAATACTGCTTGCTCGCTTTACCGCAATGCAGAACAACGAATAGTTGAAAAATAAGGTTACAAGAAATTTTGAAAAAATGAAAGGATAAGCATTCAGACAAGCAGTTTTATATGTAGGATTATGATGAAATTATTGCCTATACAGGTATAGGCATATCCACAGGTGTAAAAGTAAACCAAGAGTTCAGTTTGTTTCCTCGTAGTTTTTCCGTATATCTCCACAGAAAAAAACATTTTGAGTTATGAGACCATTTTTCTACAACAGGTGGAAACCAATAACAAACACGAATGCAAATTATTCCAGAGTTTCAACAGAAGAACTAGAAAGTGATGCTATTCAAAAGTTTTATACTTTCAAAGGTATTATTAGCAAAACTTGCAGATATCCGCAAACTGTAGACAAAGAAAAGCAACAAACGAATGAGTAAAACCCAAATAATCATCACTTGGGTACTCAAATGCTTTGTAACCTATCGTGTAGTTTGTAGCTTAATTTACTTTCTAAAAATGCTACCTCCAGTTCTCTATGTAGCAAATAGAGTGGCATTCTCACTAACAGATTTCCCCCATTCGAATATGTATGAGACGTTATACACAACATGCTCCGATTTCTTAATAGAAACAACATTTTGCTGATCAATCGAATCTACTTACAGTGTCTCCTACAGCATTAAAGCAGTATTATAGCATACACTGCAATGAATTGTGGCATAGGAAATACAGCACAAGAGCAGCAAAAATTTCATTTTTGCCCGCTTCTAATTTGTAAAAAGAATTTTCGTACACCCTTATATGTGCTCGATAACTATTATTCCGGATATTAACAACACTCTTAAATGTAACTACGCCTCCACACCAAAAATATTCTGCAGCCAAACGCAGTTCTCCAGCTTCAACCAAACGGTAAAATTTACAAATAACATTAAAAATTACAAAATGAAACGGAATATATAATTGTCGTTTCAAATAGATCTACGTTTACAAAAGTATAGCAACTGAAAAAACCTACCAACTTTAGCATCTCATGTACAGCAGGATCCATTTAACGTTGCCCTTCGATACTCAGGGGTTTGATTCGGTATCACTTTCATCGTTTCAGGGATGTATCTAAACGAAAAGGTAAAAAATTCCCTAAATGATAATTTTTGATTACAAAAAACTTCAAAAGGTCAGCCTTACATTTGATCATCCACTTTGTCTTGCTTCATAGCCATGCGAGCGATCTCCTTAAAAAAATAGAAAAAATAAACACTTTCTTCTAGTCAACAAGGAAACTGAGCATCTCTTTCAGTAGAAATGTTTTCATAAATCGGATACACAAGATGTGAAGAATAATTACACAAAAACAAATTTTACCTCAAATGCTAAGTCAACATTGACGGAGTTTTTCGCGCTGTAAAATAATTGTAATCAAAAAGAAAAGGCGGTCGAAAAGTGTTGCATTCAACACACCCAGCATTGCCCCTAAGGAGTCTCATTTCTACCAAAAAACTATACATACCTTGTTTCAAAATAAGGTAGATGATTTTTTGAATTGCACCATGCCGTAGCCCTGCTTGCACTTACCTGAAAATTAAGATCCGCACAAACAAGCAGAAAACAGGAAAATTGTACAACTATTGTAAAATACGCAAAAGCAATGTCTGTGTCATTAACTTACGAGTACTACATCACACAAACATCCTTTCATTATATCATTACAAGACCACAAGTAAAATGATACTGGTTGGCATCTATTGAAAGACCCTAAAAAGAAGTCTTTTTGTTTTGCAAGTTCTAAAATTGTTCTCAATTGTGCAGCAAATCAACAACTTACATTTATTAGAAACACGACAAGAAATCAAATTAGACAGTAAGAGTACACAGTACGAAGAGCACTCGTTATCAGTAAGATGGAAAAAGAAACATTGTTATAAAGGTATAAAAAGCGAATAACTTACTTGTCGTTTTCCCGCTTCATCCTGCTTGTTTCCAAGTACAACAAAAGGAAAGCTGTTGGGATCCATTGGACTTCCCTTACAAAATATAAAAAGGATAAGAATATGGCAAATTTACTCCCACACATCGATTTTAATATAAATCTTTTAAAGAAAATATGGGAAAAGATTTAAATAAAGTAACCAACAAAATAACATAGCACTCAACACACTATATAGCAAAGAGCACCCAAAAATATTCTAATTCTATCATGTTATCTTTCTATCTAGTTTTACCTAAGCCAAATCGGTGGTATTTTTTGTGCAAGCAAAAAAAATGCTTCCAGAACAATTGATATTGATGAATAGTAATACCTGTATCAAGAACTCCTCTCTCCAAGAGTCAATAGAATCGAAAGATTTTGGATTAGTAAGATCAAACACAAGTACGCAGCAATCAGCTCCACGATAAAATCCGACGCCTAAACTTTGGAAGCGCTCCTGCCCAGCCGTATCCCAAATCTGAAGAGAATAGTGTAGTCAGCAGCGACACTTAGCTTTGATGTAAATAATTATTGCTATTTATGTTAATAAAGACTTTTTACCAGGTGTGAAAGAAATATAAAAGAATCAGAGGAGAAACCCTCCCCTTTAATTTTAATGAGAACAAAAATAAAAATATTCAAATGGTTTGTATTTGCCAACACTTTTTTGCAAAAATGATTATTCGATTAAGTAGACTGCTATTTATCTGCGGGAAAATTTTGCTGACGTATTCATAGAAAAAAGCCAGTGGCTGAAAACAAAAATATATACTATTTAAGCCATCCAATTCATTACAAGAAATACCTGCATTGTAACTTCAGTTTCATCAACAGTGGCATGCTTTGACAAGAAATCCGCACCAACTATTAACAAAGAAAAGATGAAGTTCCAATAAGAAATTACGGAAATACTACCAGCAAGCATTGAAACGCACGACTTTGACAAACAGTGGCTAATAGAGAATAAAATGCGTACATGACAACAGGCACGATTTATCACCAGCATCTTTTGAAAAGCATTAGTATAAAACCTTCATAAAGAAAAGCTACCAAAAATCCATCAAAAAATGGTATCGCATGACTATTAGAAACAAACATGAAGGTGAAATCACACGATTAACTTACTAGTAGCTTTGTATTGATTGCTAAATTTACGATTCACATATTGATTCATAAGGGAGGTTTTTCCAACTCTGTCAAGAAGTCAGAAAATTTTGATTATTTTGGATAACATATTCTATGCAAAAGGCATAGAAAAAGATTACAAGGAGCACCCTCGAAGTTTTAAACGCACGATAAACTTGTCAAGAATAAATTAAGATAAAATGCAATTGATAAAAACTATTGAATGTTCTGTACTATAGCAAAGATTATAAATCAAAATTATCTTAAAATGAGATACAATCATAAGCTATAGCAGCATATAGGAATGAAGCAAAAATAAGCTAATACTCAGTGATTTACAATACAAGCAAGCTTTTATCCGGGCTCCTATAATAGACAGATACTATTTTAGACATTACGAAAGAGAAATGAGTGTGCAATAGATGTCTTCAGGAAAATAAATAGAAGACAGCCTGCCCTCTCTTCAGTGAATATATAACAATACAACTCTAAGCAGCGTCGTACACAGCCTAATCTGGTATAATAATGCACTCGAAAGGATAGAGATACATGCACATAGAGTAAAACGGCAGGGTACTGCAGCTTTCAAGAAAAGAATGCGCACGTGCACCTGCATATAAGAACGATTTTCACGTATTCCCTGGTGGAACAAGTGAGAAGGTAAAAGGAGCCACTACTACGATCTACTGTGCTCACAAGACGAGCGGAATTATTTATTGACTATCGCAAACACAACAATATTCCATCAGTAACATGGGGAAAAGTACGGACCCGCTGTCTCCTAGGATGATTACTTTCAACAGGGCTCGTTTGCGGACAGGAGAATCCATTTTAGTTCCTTGCAGTGGGATTGTAAGAAATTGCTAATGGATAGCTTTTCAATGTAGATAGTAAAAACACCGATCACTACAGTCAATATGAGCGCTCTCACGTAAAATTACTCTGGCACACATATATAAAAGCACCCTAAAAATGCAAGTTATTGTCGTAAAAAAAGGGAACAAATGGAATCAATACGAACAAAGGCACTGAAGTCATCAAAGATGTCGGTTGTGGAATTAATACTATAATTAAATACTTACTGCTAAGTTATGCTAAACGCGAAGAGAACGTTCTGGAGTAAACACTTTGATCGAAGAAACTGGGTTACTTTCATAACGGTATCTCCAAAAGCCCATTTGTCACCTGATGAATGCATGCAGGATGAACGGGAGGAAAGACGCGCTATGACACAGAGGGCATGATCACACAACAGATCAGTCTGAAGCAGATGGCGGTGCCGTTTTACAAGTAGTAATGATTGCTACCCGGCCATTTCGCTCCTATGTCTGTGATACCACACCTCGTTTAGATGACTTAACAAAGAGTAGACATTTGTCGGGATGCGAAACTGTCAGTTCCGCAAAGACGTTTTTTTTCATAATACAAATAACATTACAGTTTGAAAAAAACGACTGATGAATTATAAGCATAGATTGACTACAATTTTGTTTCTATCTTCTCTTCACAGAAAAGTATTAATGTTTCAAAAACTAGCGAGCTAGTACATGATTAAATTTTACCTCCATAAATATCAACTACATAATAACAAAACTAGAATGTAGTTTCGCAAAATATTGCTAATTCTATAATTTGGATTTACCGTAGCACATTCGGGCATTCAAAAGTAACGAGCTCAACTTTTTAATAGGAGGAAACTAGAAATTATCTTTTTTCATTCATCGGCCGCATGAACGCTACTCTCTTGTTTCATGTGACCGTCACGTGAACGATCGACAGAATAGCTTCGTTACTTAAATCAACAGTAAAATAATCCTCATTCCCCATAAAAAATCACATATAGGTGCAAGGTACATTTGACTGAATGAATATGCAATCGGTTCCGATTTGCGGCAAGTGTTTTTCTTACAATTATTTTAACCTTGGTTACATGACAAAATAAAAATGCTTCGCGAAACAAAGGTTTCAGTTTAAAAGAACATTGCATTTAACATGAGGTGCCGTAAGAACTTTTTTTGAGAAAGAGGGCGAGAGTTTAACTTGTCTTTAGAATTTTTGACATAGGAAAATTGCTTCCCAGGAGTCATTCGCAGAGTGTTCAACAAGCTTTCTAATTACTTAAGCTTTTGAGAATATTAGCTCAGAGCATTCTGCACTAGGGTACATTCTCTGCTTTGTTGTTGTAATCAGGTGTTTTACCCTGACTTGCCAGTAATATAATTTCTGACTGCGGCTTGTAAAGCGTGTGGTTGAGAAAGCAAATGCAGCGAGTCATCAGCAGATGTTTGTGGGATCGACAAAATTTAGAACAACTTCCTAGTTTAATCTACACGCTAGAGCAGAATACTAACTAATTTCCTGTTCCTGTAAGTTGCTAGGTCGTATCATATACGCTTTCTGCGTATTCAAAAGATAAACGAAAGCTCTATTCCTGTCAAGAAAGAAGCGACGCTGACCAACACTTTCCCTTATCCGTGACAAAACTTGTAATTTGCATAAATAAATAGATCCATTCCACGTGTACTATTCTATCAGTTTTTTCTGTTTATAGAAAATATGCAATTATCCAAAGACAACTTGTATCGCTTCGATAAACTTGTACAGATATCCCACTCATGCAAAAGTCAACTACTTAAGAAAACTATAAAACCTTCTGATCTTCCTTTTTCTTTACTAAATTTACACACGCTACACAGGTAATGCTAAGTAGTGAAAAGGTGAAGTGAGGTATTTGTCCGCACTCTTCGTTGTATCAGTTGATTAGTACTTCCTTTAAAAGGTATCTATTTATAATGAAGGACTGTAGTCATTATTCACAGGCGGTAAAGGCAAGTGACCAACTAACCAACGAATGGCAGCTGGAATACTCTCTAATTTAGTCTCCAGATTCCCAGAAGAAAGCTCAAATGCTTCACTTCTCCTACCTCCGGCAAGATTTTAGCAACATCTTCCTGTCACCTGCATTTGTGGCGCCTAAACACCCTTGAATGTTTCTTCTTGAATACATGTGTGCTATGTTTAAATTCTTAGGTTTCTACATGAATCATTGTGCCGGTGCCATTCAGCACTTGATATTTTTGTAGAGTGACTTGATTGAATCATTTTAAAAATGCAATCATAGTCTGGCCAATTTGAAATTATCCGCGGTACTACAATTGCTCTTTACGCTTTTAAATACACATTTTTTTTTGAATGAACTGCTGCCGCTATTGCTCTTTATTAGGCGACTATTCATTCTCCGGGCACCTCAATAACTACAGAGAAAAGTTTAGTGGTTTCTTCTCCCACAATAAATTTGCAACCCATTTCCTAATTGCTACGTGATAATTATCTGCAGTACAGCATGCAGCCAGGAGGTACCCTTTTGTAAGATCACAAGGAGATCATATTTATTCACTCATGAGGGTGTATATCACTTCAACGTGCACGCATCTCGAGGAGCGGCACAAACTTGACAACATGAGATATCACAGTCCCTCATTATTCATACATCGTTCATATCTAACGAGCAGTGGAGAAATGTATATTCCATCACAACATCTATGCATATAATTGCATGTTCAGCAGAAATAAGAAAAGAAAATTACCAAGCGATGTCAATTGATACAGATTGCACTGCTGGTCGAAGAAGTAATAAAAACTGGTGAATTGCTCGACTGTGCTCCCAGGCAACATTTCTTTCCTGAGTTTTAGGGATGTCTCTTCCCCTAAGCTACAATTTTACATTCGTATCCAATTAACTAATTCGTTTTACCAATGGCCTAATTATAACTTCAACCACTTCACTCCAATATAGAGTCATTAGAGGCTTACTGTGCTGTAGTTTGAATTTGTTTCCCTTGTGCAAAAGTAATGTCATCGTAGTTAAAGAGAAGGAATAAATGGTGGAGAGGGATTTATTCAAAGACTCTCGAAGCATGCACAAATTAACAAGAATATAATTGGGAACTCCTACTACGAGAAAAGGGGAGTCGCCTCAGAAAAACTGAAAAATCAAAAAACTGTAAGGCTAGCTTTCCGTAAAGATGCTTCAGGCGAAAATTTTCTTATTTCTAAATGTTCAGTCAAAGCTCGAGAAATGCATATTACTTGTACTTTATCTTAACCAAAGTTGCACCTCGCGGAATCCATAGCTCCATTTGCGCTACATAACGTATAAGCCTGGCTAATGTGTACAACTTCATTATAGTAGCTGTCAGTTTAAAACAGTAGATTCACAGTATTTCGATTCATTCGAGTTGACTCTGAATAGCGTAAGCATGTAATTAAACAAGCTATGCATGTAACAAATAAACCGAGCACCTAATATTTAAGTTAAGTTGAAGGGGCAAAAAGGTTATCTTCTGCCGAGCGACGTGGTGAATTTCTAATGAAACTAACACGAGCGCACAAAAACAACAAACAGTAATACTTTGCTTAATGGAAGTGGAATAAAACTTCAAGAATGAGTGCAATTTTGTAATGCAGTCGAAGTGATACATGCAGAGAAAGTTTCTGCTTCCTTTCTCGGTTTTGGTTGACACACGTGATGTATGATCAGAGTGATATACATTTGTTATATGGCCTAATTCATGCCGGTACGCAGGGCGCGTAGGACCGACGTAAAACAGAATACGTGCAAGTTAACGTGGGAGTTGATGAGTGAATCGACTCAGTTGCCCTTCGAGAGTGCAAAGAGCAGAAATTAGCGAATAACAAAAACCCACCTTTCTCTCTTTGAGAAAAGAAGTAAATAGACCGCTTCAATGATATTCGATAAAAAATAGAGTAAATTAGCTAACCGGAATCGTAAACTTATGTTTAACCAATCATCGATAAATTGTTGGCAGATCAGGTCGCGGACCACCCGAATACAAGGTCACTTATAAGGGGACCATCGGTAGCAAGATTATGAATACAATATTTTGTAACAACACTTTAAGAGGTAGGGAAGGGAAGTAGCAAAGCAAGCTATCGAGAGTGCCACGCGCCAATGCAATTTTTTCCGCAAATTCTAGATTGTAAAAAAAAAGGCGTATTAAGCAAAATAATAAAAATATACGTGCAAGGCTTCCTATTATATTACACGTTCGATGGCACTGGCACTGAAAAGCGCTTAACTGTGCAACTTGTCCTATTTCTATTTGATAAGTGCTACACAGCTAATAGGCGGATGGCCGGGTGGGTAGACATGAAAATTGGTACCCAAGTTTTTCAGAATGCTTTTGAAGTTCCTTAGCAGCTTTTCTATTTTATTTTAATAGAAAAAATTGTCGCCTTTTTTGAAATTTCCAATGAACAATGGGCGCCGTCGGCCTATTACCTGAAAGAACGAATTTTTTTTGCTTATTTTTTCGTGATATTCCGCTTAGTAATGAGCAAAATATGAGTGGATTTTCCAGCATCTTCTCGCCCTACGTAAGAATCGAAGAAGTGACATTTTGTTAGGATGGTTTTACATGTTAATTGTGGTATCCTGTTGGGTCACAAAAACGGCTTTTTATTCGATGGAACAGTCATTCTCACAACCACATTCCTCCTTGTCTTTCTAGACATTCTTCAAACCACCGCAGGATGGTGTTGCCGTTTGCGGTATTCTCAATACATTTTAAAATACTTTGGTTTCAAAATGATAAAAAACAGTGACTTGGGTACTGGAACAGAGTTACTCTCTGGTCTACGTACTCTTCTTTCTTTTAGTCCTTGTACGTTCCCTGCTACTGAATTCGATTCTTCGAAAGGAAATGAGTTTCACTCTTCCTGTACTAATATGTCTGATAAAAGCGTATTTTTTTCTTCGCCCCTGCCCTTTGAACTCGGGAAAAAGGAAGAATTTCTAAGAATATATAATGATATCTCTATATTACCCAGCCATTTTAAAACAATTGAAGATTTTGTCCATGCGTTTTCTGAATTTACAACCGCTGACGCCGGTAGTTTTATTGGGGCTGCATTGCATATATCACAAATGAGGCTGCACTCTCTGAATTATCCCGAAACGTTTCAAGAGTATGCAAAGCTGAAGCGACGCATACAGAAAGTGAATGCATGGCTCCTACTAAACGATTGGACAACAATTTGCTCTCCCTCTACCGCACTTTCCCCGAACCTTTCTACTGCTTCTCCAAATACGATTTTCTTGTCAATTCGTAAGAATTTCTTCAACTTAATTAGCATAATTGGGATTGCAGTGAGATATTTGTGGAAGGTAAGTTTTTCTCTTTGCAAGTGTTGGCTGATAAGCACGGAATAACTTGGTCAATACTAATAAGCGCTAGTATTTGATTGGTTGCTAATAAAGTTGTTTGGAAAAATTTAGCTTTTTGTGAATTAATTGTAGGTTTTTTTGCCTAGGATATTTTCTATTTTAATTTGCAGCTCAACCCTGAAGAGAAGCTGACAAGCTGGTGCAATTTCTGTTCTATAAGCAAGCCTAATATATGCTTATACTTCTGAAAAGTTTTCTGCAATAGAAACTTTTCGCACCATTTCGAGCATCATGAAAAGCACTGATGGATTTATTTGATGTTTACTTGCTTGTTTTCATGCAGATGTGCATTGTTTTCTGTTTTTCAACTGGGATAAGCTCGTATTTTGGAACACCGGAGCATGTCTTTACCGAGAACACATTCTTTTTCCCCTTCAATACTCTCGGCCTTTTCAGTCACGAAACTTGCTACCCACGTAATTATTCATTTTTTTCAAGTCTTGATTGTCATTGAAAAGTTACTTTAGCTTTATTATGTATTCCCTTGAGAGATCTTTAAGGTAAACTTTTCCATAATTCGATTTTCAGATCAACAACAAACTCCAGTTGAAGTAATACTATTGGGGTTTTTTAGCTGTTTCTGCATTGCTCGCCTCGCCATAAACCGCTTCACCATGGAATTTTTTGGCATGCGTCCCAAAGATTCAAATCCAAGCTTGAAAATATAATTGATATCAGTTAGCTTCTCTGGCTTTTTCTTTGAAAAATAAACTGAATTATTTCAAAAATAGTTTAATAATATATTTTATTGAGCTTTAATAGCATCACAATTATTTCAGTTGTGTTACAAAATATTTTTCTTTACCGATGTTTTCATTTTTTTTCGTTTTTCTTGATTTGTCTATGTGAGTGAAAATTATCTTTGTAAGTGAAGATAGTAGATATTCTACCCTTCTGTGCGCTTGATCATTTTGATTGAATTGTATTTTCTGACGCGTATCGGTTTTATGTATTCGTGCATGTCAACTCCTAGTTTGGTTTCTATTTTGTGCATTGCTTTGTTAATTTAAGTGATACTGAAAAGCGCTTTGTGATAATTGGGTGTAGTTGCTATAACTTATCCAATCGTCTCATCTACCGAAGCGCTGCTATTTAAGCATATTGAAGAATTTTGCTTCTCTGTACTAATTCTTTTGAAAATGAAATACTTCTACACATGAGCGATCATGCTCAATTTTGAATGAAGTTGCATCGAAAAAGTGGGATTCAACCCTTTTCTCTTGCTAAATTTTTTTGTATAAAAGCCATTCTCAAATGAGCATTTTTTTAACAGTGGAAAAATTAATTCACTATACATGTTGCATTGGCGTATCCTCTTACTATGCTTTATTTTCTTTTTTAATGTTTTCATTTAATAGCTTAATGCCATATGGTCTAATTCACACTGATTCGAGTAAGTTCCTGTTTAAATGTACTGGTCAATTTGAACATAACTTAGAATAGAGTAGTGTTTTTTCTGAAAAATTGCAACATTCTTAAAATGTTGTGTGTATCACCAGAATTTCAAGTCAAGAGAACTCATCAGAATGTTTGTTTCAGTTCCTAGTTAATGAAAAACCCAAATTCATTGTGATTTAAGCCATATTTATCTTCATAGCTGTTAAGTTACCCTCCATTGTTTTGTATGCGTATAATTTGTAAGGCAGAACAAAAAGTTAAAAGGGATTGCGTTATGCAAATCTTTACACGCTTAAAATGACTAAGGGATTTCAGAAATTATTGTCGCAATAATAGTTGTCCAAAAGTACATAGCAGGCACTTAATGGGTAAACACTTGGAATTGTCTAAACTACGCTAAGAAATGTCTATGTTTACGTTAATCATTTTATATTTTTAATCTGTCGGTAAAATAAAAGCATAAGCACACCGGAGTGATTCTACCAAAAAACTTTATACTTAAATACTTTGGAATAGAATAAGGGAATGTGTGACTTTTTAATAAACTCTTTTTATAAATAGTAAACATTTGTTCTCAACGAGATGTTTCAGCCATTTTAAAAATGCTTTGAATGTGCAAATTACAGCGCTAATGCTGGGATACTAACTCGCCACCAAATACTCCAAGCCAACTAATTCTAATTCTGGTATAATTGCATGGTGCAATTCGAGAGGGTAATGAATAGACAAGTGTATCCTACAATTTATTTAGCATTTGCGCAACTTAGTATTATCCCTTCAGGGGAACTCAATTTTTTCAAAAACTCATTGAATGCAATACATTGGCATATTTTAACCATGGATAAACTCAACTCTACTGTTTCTCCCATGTCTCCTAATGCAACACCGCGTGTCTCCAACCAAATTTGTCCTGTCAGCCTCGGCTTGTTCCATAGCCTTGCAACAGCAATTCCTACAGACACTGTTGCCGGCAAGTCTTGTGTATATGGGTGGGGTCGCAATCATCACAATGCCTTAGGCATTGGCATAGGAGTGCGGGAGTGCAATTTCCCAGCCCTTTTGGAATATTTTGCAGGAAAAGATGTCTATCAAGTATCATGTGGAACCTACCACTCTCTTGTTCTCATTCGTTACCCAACCAGCTTTATAATGCCGTCCACAAAAAATGCTGATCCTTCTTCGAATACCATATCATCTGATACGAGAGGACTTAGTGGTGGAGAAACGATTTTCCATAAAAATATACCCCCTACAAGTAAAAAAATAACTCCAGGTGCTGTATATTCTTTTGGTCTGGGGACTCGAGGACGCTGTGGCTTTTCCAAAGTTGCGAACGACATTGATGTAGCTGTTAATTCTCCTACGGAATTGAATGTTGGTTCCCTAGATGATCTGGTTGGTGCCCACAGTCTCAACCGCCCTAGTTCCGCTAAAGAGGAAGTGGCTTGGTTCACAGCCCAGCCAACTAGAATACGATTTCCATCTCATGCAGATGTAATTTATGTTTCCTGTGGAAGCAGCCACTCGCTTGCTTTGACATTGAATGGGCAACTATTCGCTTGGGGTAGCGGAGATTATGGGAAGCTTGGTTGTAATTCTGTAGTTGATAATTTGCGCCCTGCGGCAGTAAAATTTCCGCAAGCGAACATCTTTATTGTACACTGCTCTGCCGGATCTAAACACTCTTTGGCATGCTCCGATGGTGGTCATGTGTACAGTTGGGGCCATGGTGGTAACGAACTGCTCTATTTATGAAATTTTATGTTGCATTACACTGACTCAACTCTTGCTTCCTTCTTTACACCTTACCATTTCCTAACATTCACTAGTATAATTTGAAAGAGCAGCTTGAAGTACGTGTTTGTTATGTAACTCATTATGTGCAGATGTATGTGGTTTTTGTTAGATCGTTTCTCATACGTAATTTTTTTTCGGTTTATTCTAATATTTCTCTTTCTTGCGCCTTCAACGTAGGCAATGGAAGGCTAGGAAATGGAAATACTCGCGATGTAGTTATGCCAGTGCTAGTCGGAAATTTACGTGCACAAACTATTTACTACGTCGCCGCTGGTGAATCTCATTCAGCGTGTCTTGACAGGTACGGCACGTTGTTTACTTGGGGGTCAGGAAGTTTTGGAAAACTAGGGTTGGGAGATGAAGTAGATGCCTTCTTTCCACGGAAAGTGGAGGCTCTTAAACTCCCACTTATTCAGGTTAGTTGAAGCATGTTTATAGGCTGTGGAAAATTCATAATGTATTATCAATGTGTATGCTTTTCCATAGTTGGATATTGGATTTTTGAGCAAAGTTTTGATCGTTTGCCTATCTCGTTTTGGGTACAGTTGGATCTTTTGGTTTTTCATTGATAAAATAGCATCTCAGATGTTCCCTAAAATTATTCAATTTTTTATACTTAGTAAATTTATATTTTATTGTAGATTAGGGTTATATACGTACTTTTGAGTCAATATTCATAACAGAGAAGCGCAAGTTGATTCATTTTTGTCATAGAATTCTGAATTTATCAAAATCATAAATTGGGAATTTTGATTTTAAAAAATATTATAGAAATTCATTTTCTAGGTGGAATGTGGAGCTTTTCATACATTGTGCCTCTCCAAACTAGGGCAAATCTATGCCTGGGGAGCAGGTTTAGGGCTTGGATTTATTGAAGAAGGCGATTCAAGTATATACAGTACCCCTCATCTTCTTCAAAATATAGGAAGTATTATCCTTGGTATAGCGGTGGGTCCATACCATTCGGCAGCTGTTTCTATACATGGTGACTTACTATGTTGGGGATACGGTTCAAACAATCGTCTTGGGCACGGTGACCAGAATAATCAAGTATGATTTAGCTTTCTTGTCCTATTTTTACAGTGAGGTAGTTACCCTGTTTTATTTCATTAACAATGGCTACTCCTAATGTAAATTTTCTTTTGTCAACAAATTGACAAATCTGATTGTAGGCTAAACCAAAGTTTGTTGCAACCCTCCGAAGTCGCTTAGATGTCAGTAATATTTGTTGTCACCCTCCCTCCTTATCTGCTACATTATCGCAATTTTCGACGGTAGGACCGTCTTCATTCGAAGTACAACCGCAACATGTGTACAATGCACCAAAAGTTCACCGTATTTCTTGTGGAAAGCGTCATTCAATGCTGCTCACTAGTGCTGGAAATGTATGGGTTTGGGGATCAAACAAATACGGGCAGCTTGGATTGGGTAACCAGAGGGAAATGGTAAGATTGCGTCTTACTTATTATCGGTTACATGCAATTTTTGCAATACTAATTGCGCAAGCTTTAACTATTATTAGTTTTATCTTAAACATATACGGATATTTAAAATGTAGTGGTGCAGCACTACACTTTTCGTTGAATTTTAGGAGCATAATGCACCGATGTTACTTGATACATTTACTGAACCGATAAGAAATATCGCCTGCGGGAGTTATCATTCCATTGCTGCTGGTGCACATGGTGGAGCTTTTTCATGGGGACAAAATGATCGAGGACAACTTGGCTTAGGTATACAGACAGCACTCTACCGCATAGATATTTAAAATAATATATATCCTCTTTTTATGTCATAATTCAGAGCACCCTTGACCTGTTTTTTTAGGCATGACAAGCATCAGCTTTATTCCTTTATGCATCTCAACCATTCAAAATGTATTGAATGTATTTGCGGGAGATGATTTCAGTGCTTGTATAGCAGGATTTACTGGAAGCAATCAAAAGTTGGCTAATTTAAACTATGGAGAATTGTGGATGTGGGGAAGTGCCGAGGCAGGGAAGCTTGGTTTGGGAGAAGAAGTTTCTTCTTATGCGATTCTGTTGCCAAACAAAGTTGAAACAAAATTCCCTATTTGGAAATGTGCATTAGGTAGGGTATTCACCGTTCTTCAATTTGTTTTTTTTGTCATGAATTATCCAGCCCTAACATATTTTACTTCTTTATGCTTACAAGGGATAAGCTATTTTTTCTAATTGGTTTTTTTTATTTTTTGCATTTTTTTGTCGCCCATTGAGCACCATGTTTACGTTCAATTGGAGATTCATGGAATGTAACTTTCTGATTTTGAACAAAAAGTTGGTGAACTCAAATAAGGACAACACACAGAGAACTAGCTATTGTAGTATGTTGCTACCGTTGCAATATTTCTTTGAGTTAAGAAATTTACGGGTAGCCAATAATCATCATTTTTCTTACGTAGGTGAAAGCCATACTTTGGCCATTACTGCAAAGGGGGAAATGCTTGCATGGGGAGCTGGTCACTATGGGCGATTAGGAACAGGGAAAGTCTCTAATGCATACACTCCTGTGGCAGTAAAATTTCCGCAAGAATTACTTTTACGGGATGCAGCAGCGGGTTCTTTTCATTCTATTGCTGTTTCTATGCAAAATGATATTTGGGTTTGGGGAAAGGCGGATTGTATATGCCATACCCGAGACCTGGTCCTCCCAAGTTTGTTTAAAGATATTAATGCAGAAGCAGCATCTTTAAAAGCAAACAAAGTTGTAGCATCAAGGTCTCAGTCGTTTGTATTGAGTGAACAAAATGAGGTAGCAAATTTGAATCTTGCATTTATGCAAGCGTATTACAGTCAATTGGTTTGTATGTTTTTAATATGATCTTGTTTCTTAATTTTTTTAGCTATGGGCATGGGGTGATAATAGATTTTTTCAGTTAGGCCTTGGAAAAACAGAAACTAATTGGGTTCGAGCTCCTAACGTTGTTGCATCTTTACCTGCTCCTGCTAATATAATATCAGCCGGGCCTCAGCATTGCATTTGTGCTCTAGTGTATGGAATTTGGAAATTTAGCATGAATAGATCTATGACACTGACATGTTTTTTATGGGTACTCTTTATGTGTATTGTTTTATTTAATCGTGTATACCGTATCCCTGATGAAAATATTACCACTAGTAGTAATACATTGTAATCAATGTGTGCAAACTCTTGATATTTACTATATTGCAAATAAAGAATTTTTTCATGTTTATGATTTTTACAAGAAATGAGGAAATTTTTTCCTGGGGATCCTCCAAGAATGGGATATTAGGAATTGGAGCACAAAAGCGGAGTTTAATTTCTTATCCTACGCGGGTAGACCCGCGCTGGGTTACGGTAGAGCAGTCCCTTCTCAAAATTCCACAATTAAGGTCTGAAGACTCCCCTGATGAAGTGCAACAGGTAATGCAAAAGGAAGTTTTGTGAATGATCCAAGAGATATATTGATTGACTTGGTGCGTAACATAATTTATATGAATACAAATTTTATGCATTTCACACTATGCTTTTTTTGAAGGAAAAATTTCACAATTGGAGGTTGTGTGTGCTGAATTGCAGCTTTTTTCAAATTGGTTTTTTTATCATTGCACTTTTTAGGAGCTGGCTGTTGAGCAAGTGCAGCAAATTTTGTTTCAATTAACAATGCAAAATCCAACCCTCCAAAGCACAATGGATTGGAATGTGATTCAAAAGCTTTTATTTCAAGAAGAATCAGAAAATACTGCAGAGCAAATTGAAGTTTTTGAGGTCTATTTATATATCCTCAATGCATGGGTGTACCCTTACTTGATAAGATTTGCCATCAAATTCGTTATTGCAGGAATATAGGCTTAGTATTTTATGATTTTAACTAAAATTTTCAATGTAATTTAACTTCCTTTAGTATGGAAAAGAGTTTGATGCCATTCTCTTAATTTTCAGGATGACCTAATTCATCTTCTTGGCCACCATCTTAATTTTATTTTGGATTTAAAAAAGAAAGAACTGGAATTTCGTACTCTTGAAGATGCGTATCATATGCGTGTAGGGTTTGTTTATTATGAGGAATAGTTTTATGTGCTTTCAAATTGAAATTAACACTGCTACTGAGGTTTGTTTTACTTTATTTATTATAGTCATATGTCTGTTCTTCATTGCAGCTTCTTGACACCTTTACGCTGATACCGCACGATGTTCCACGGGTTTACGAGTAAGACTGTTTTAGCCTGCCTACGCGGAGTAATGCATAAGTGAACGATAACTAACAATCATTGTTCTTTTTTTAAAGTAGATTTGTACTATAAACGGATGTTAGGCAAACGAGCACTTTATTTCACTTCTGCTTAAAGATGTTTCTTGGCTTTCAGACCTTTTCGCAATATTTTTACGTCTAAGTTCACGCAATTAGAAGAGTTTGTATGGATTTTTCAACAGCAGCCTGCGTATTTCCTAAATCTATTGAGTTGCTGTTTAAATGATGAAACAACCCAAGAGATTTTGGAATGCTTTAGATGTGTATGTTGCTGACAATGTATCCGCTTATTGGTTGCCTTTGCTCAGGCTGGCATTAGCTACAGCATATTTTGTTATTATTACTAATATTTGTTCTATGATGAAGTTCAATAACTATTTCTAGTTTTTATTTCGAATTGATAATTTTTTTTGGCAAATAATTTTTTTCTTTTATGCATTTTGTAGTTAGCTTACTTTGGCACATCTTGACACAATGAAATGCTTGTTTCAGATTTACCGTGACTTAGAAGATCCTCATGTCAATCATCTTGCTGCATGCCTTCTTCGAGCACTAGCCAAACGACAGGTTTTAACAATGCATGATGTTCACCTCATTTGCTCAAATGGTAATAGTATATTATTTTTAACTTTCCATAACTTGTGCTTAAAAGCGTCATAAAAAAACTCGAATTTTGTTAATTTTCTGTTTAAATTTATTTAGCACTTTCTCAAAGCTTGACTGTAATAATGGATAGATGCATTGCTTGAACACTGGCAATAAGTTTGTACTGTATGCGTTTAGACCATTCAATGTTTCTTAAAGCAGTGCAATTATATGCTCTTGCTCCATTCAACTTGAGGAAGTATGCGAGTACTTTGATCAATATAAGAAATTCTGCGTACGTTGATTGAGCACAGGCATTTTTGCGTTTAGAATGATTCATTTAAAGTAATTTTACTATTGTAGCTATCCCACATTCCACCAATATTTTTAATTTTACTCAGATCTCTGGTATCACTGTTGGAAGAGATGGTAGGCAGCACTCGTATATACTTGTCACCTGAACAGTTAATTGAAGAAAAAGGTATTCCAAAGCGGTTTCTTGCATATACTGTCTGTTTTTTGTTAAAATTACATTACACATTTTTTCGCATTGCTTTCTTTGATTGGCCAGCGTTAGTATCTTCGGTTGACTCGACAGCAAGAGAGATGCTGCGAGCTGAGTTCCACATTTCCCTTGACCATCTTCGTCACTTCCTTGCGTCAGCAATGTGCTCGGTGATTGCGAATTTGTCTTTGCCTCCAATGCTGTGCATTATTCTTAAGAATTTATACGAAAGCATCGTTAGTGCAGGCTTAACCTATGATGCTTCGGACTACCCAGATGAAACAGATGCTCATTTCTTTATGCCAATAGTGAAAACGTTGCTGTGCGCTATAATTGTACCCTTATTTCGTGATTCAGATTATTTCATTGGTGAGAATCTTTATGAGCGCAATTCAAAACATTAGAAGCTATCAGCTTTTTGATCTTTTTTGGCTTTCTATTTTCAGAGAAATGCGGATATGCCTGCTTACCCTCAGATGGTTCTTTGCAGCATAACCTCCGAACTGTTTCGGTTTTTATTGAAATGGCTTGTTGTAATACTTTGAATAAACTTTCTTCTTGGTTTTTATTGAAGACAATAGCGGACAATTTTTTTGTAGAAGTATTACCAAGCATTCGACATCATTGCTCGGTAGTGGATTCTCTTGATGCTAATGTAAGCGTGCCTATGTGTGATGTTTCCTGCGTAACACCTCAACAACTTACTTTATGAGGAAATATCTTTTCTACTGTTCCTCATGTAGTTGGTTTTGGATATTTATCGAACTCATCTGGACCTAGATGAGAGTTTTATTACAATACGTAGCGATAAACTAGCAGGTCTGCTGTGCATTTCTGAATTTCCTATCCTTTAAACTAAAAAATTAAGAAAAAAGCTTACTTTTAAAAATTTATATGTTTTATAGCGTTACTAAATGCTTGTAAGATACATGAGGCTCGCTTGAATCTTTCTGCACATGATCCTGTATCCAAGTTGGTAAGATACAGAACACATAGTTTACACATATTAGACCTGGTGAATTAGTTCATTTAGTTGCAGTATTTCGGATAAGCAATTCGAGAGAATCACTACGCCTATAATTTCAGATAAAGAATATTGGCGACGGCTGTATTCCACCTGTTGACGAAAAATCTATGCATTTTTGTAAAATTAATCCTTTATGGTATACATATCGGGCGAATAGGCGCTATATTCTATAGTAAGTAGGACCTTATTTTATAACATGTTTCAGCCATACTCAATTATTTTATTTGAGGAATTTTACGTAACTTTATTAAAGCATTTGTGTATTTATTGTTAGAAATAACCATGGATGTTTTTTGCGATAGTTCTCAATAACATATATGTGTGTTCTTTCCAGTGAGCCAAATCTAGTTTTTTGTGCTCTCACTGGGGCTCCAGTACCGCAGTTCTTAAGTCCTCGACAGCAACCATACCAAAAGGTCACTCGGAATATGTATTATAATTCCTTCTATATATATTCGCTTCTATTATTGTTATAAATTTTCTTTGCGAGAAGGGAACTAGTTATTGTAGACACAGTGATGTGGGGCAATTCCATTCATGCTGATTTCTTAGAAAGGTCAAAGATTAATGTCTTTGCTACTACGCTATGTTCCACCCGACAAATATGAGCCGCGTTTGGTTATTCAAGAATGTTTAAAAAAATGTCCGCTAATAAAAGGAAACAATTGGCAAAAATTGCAAAAAGAGCTTGGATTGATTGCGGAATATGCTACATCGCTTCGACCGCCAAACTACGAGCTCGCAAATTTGGTTCACGCCGCCGGAAAAAGTATCGAGGACGTCGCTTCTAAATCTTTCAGTAGCCAAGATGTGCAACGATGGATTTCTGAAGGAATTTTGGAACGAAAACACCATCGCAACTATTTAAAGAATGTCCAGGTTACGATATTTCCTTGCGTTTATTTTTACTCGTTTCTGCTTGTTTAGTTTGTGCTTGCTTTTTATTTTGTACGGTAGGTACTGGAAACAAAAATTGCAACTTTGGAAATTGAATACAATCGAAAATTGCAGCAGAGGGTTGAACAAATTCGTGCAGCATTGAATTCTTGTGAGCTATATAGTTGTGAGGACGCTATTCGAGAACATGCGAAGGTTGGTTCTAAGAAAAATTTCATTGTAATTTCTGCTTCTGAGTAATGAAATTATGTGATTACTCTAATTTTGTATATTTTTGTCAAAACGGCAAGCATCCTGAGCTATAAAATAAATCGGTCAAATATACCTGTCCTTGCAGAAATTTGGCATACCTTTGGCATTGGATTCGATATCTCATCTAAAGGGGCAGTTAAGGATAAAGCGAAATTTGGATATTCCGAGTAAAGATCTTTCATATCAAAGCATGATGAATTTTCAAGTATGTTATTACTTGCTTCTGTCATAGTAAGCGCCAGTATCAACATTATTGCTTACTTGCAATATCAATCATTATAAGCAGGTCGTTGATTGGATTTCGCCGCGCATCACTGGAAACCAAAACCAGTTTTTATCCAGTCTGCGCTTTATTCTCTCTGCTACTTCAGCAGGTAATTGGAAAATGGAGATTAATAATCCAATGTCTAATGAGAAAATTCATCTACTCATTGATTCGGAAAAATTGAAAATGATGCGACAAAGCCCATATGAAGCTTGCTTCACATTTTTGAGTAATGAGGAGGGAGAACCAGATACTCCTCAATATGCTGCTATTCGTATACGGGGACAGCAAATGGCTCGTCTATTACATCAAATGGAATCTTAAAAAATAAGAAAGGGTACTACAAAATATTAAGTTGACAGGATTTTAGATAAAATTCTTTGTTTCCCCTTATTTACTGCATACTGACAATACGCACTTTTTCAATTTTGCACTATGCACAACTATTTTTAATTGCGCTGTAGTCAGAGCAAACTTGCTCGCAACTTATACATCAAGATACACCATAAGCTTTTGCTGACCCTCATCTCAGAGTAAGATATAACTGAGATATGTCTGAAGCCTTATTGCAAGCAGGCAAACGCGCGAGATAATATTTGTGTGCACACACTCGCAACAGCTCTAAAATGATTTAAGATGGGCATCACAAATATCATAGTTGACAGTTTTATTCTATGCTCCACTTTTCTCACTAATTCAGGGAGGTGCGTAAATGTTTGTTTGCTTGAAAGTTATTGATAATTCTTGGCCCAATTTTTTGCTCATATTTCTTTAGAAAATGAATTTTCTTCAGTAATTGTAACAGGACAGTGATTATAGCAGAAAAAATAACACTCTGTTACAAAGGTGTTAGGAGCCTGCATATAGAATTTATACACAGGTAGCGTGCAGGACTTGTGCACTGTTATCTTACACTGCATGAGTCCAGTTTACCTGTAAGCTGGCACGTTCAGAAGAGGACATGGCAGAATGACTTCAATTGAATTAGTATTAAACTTTTAGTGATTATGATGAATGCTATCTTTCTTTCTATTTGTTTTTCGTATCCATCCAAGTGGAAATGTAGAGATCTATTATTGTTACGTCGTACTCGTTATAATGCACGCCATATTAAGATGCATATTTTGTTACTTGCCATTTCTCCCTCGTGTGATGTGGTGTTGCTATGGAATGATAGATGACGTGTGCCGGTGCACACAATTAGATGAGCTCAAGCTGCAACTTAACGTAGAAAAGCAGATGAGAGTTCTTAAAAGCACTTGCCTGTTGAGGTACAGCATAATGCTTAGTAGTTAGTGAAACCTAATAGTAAGACCTTATCCTATTGGTAATTTGGACAGAATTAGCGGAAAAAGAAGAGATTATAGAGAGTCCATCAGAACCGGGGGCTGACTATCGCGAAAGTAGCCTAGAAAGGCAAAAGAAGAGGCTATAGTTCACCATTTAACCGCGATTATCCATGTTCCTAAAGAAAGATGTAGCTAGCCAGACTACTCAATAAATTATTGAGCTACAGATTTCTTGATTTTGCTCTTATTCTGCTCTTGACCGGATACCCAAATTTATAGAAATGAACGAACCAAGTGACATATATTTATACTTATGTATACTTCCGCGATACCCAACTTGAAAAGCACATTAGTAACGCTATGCAGAAGCATCGAACTATAAAAAATAGTAAATAGTCAGAATCGATGGCATACAACTGGCAAATCCTCTGGTAAAAATCACCGGATTATAACAAGTTTATCTTCAATCAACAAGTTCACCTAGTTATAGCAAGTATTTTGTAAGCTTGCACTAGTCTGAAAAAAATTATTTCATTTGAGTTGAACACGTGTAATACAGAATGTACAAGATTGAAGCGACGCTAGGGATCATATTTTTTTGTCACACTATTCAAAGTAGGCGCGAATAGAAATACCCCGTAGAAGCAGAGCAAATATTTGAACCAACATTGTTGCCAACGTTCGGAAATATTGTATGTTACGTCACGCGTCCGTTTGACTAGGAACTTTTTTATAGTCTTTGTTTTTCCATATTCTAATGACTTGGATACAAATTATCACTAATTCAATGTTAAAAACCCACTAAGGGTCGGAATTTTTTTTGCAGTAATGAAGTAGTAACGCTGAAATTGGACTAATTCTGGATTGTACGTGTTTTACCTGACTTTGAATCTGCAGAATGCGAAGCTACAGGAATGAGAAAGGACAAGTAACATGCCCCGTTGAGACTGCGTACACAGCAGATTTGAAGCTATCTTTTGATTTGATGTTGTCAGTTTGTTCCCACTTCATTTTTCAGTGACTATATGGCTGAATGAGTAATTGTTCTTTCAAAGCCACTGGCAGTGTCTCTCCATGTAGATGTTTTACGTATTTTTATCGTATTTGAGAGTAGCACTGCTTGCTCATGGTAAGCCGTCCTCTAACACCTACTGTTGAAAGAAAATTTAGAAGCGGTGCTACCTATTTTCTTCCAACCTTATTCTAACTACTTAAAGATGAATATAAGCGTTATTTTCTTGCTCCTGGTTGCTTTCTTGCAAGCTCAAAATGTTATGCCTTTTCGCATGGCAAAATGCTACCGAATTCGACAATTCATCCAGGATCCAATTTCCACAGGGGTACTCCGCTCTCCTTTTTGTATTTCGATTTCTCGTAGATCGTCTTTGAGTGGTGATACTAATCTCCCTCGAAAACCTCTTACTCTTGACCTGACTGGAAAGGTTGCTTTTATTGCTGGTAAGGATGTTACTACGGAGAACAACTGAAATTATTTTCTGACATTTTAACTTAACATGGGTATGCTCAACTCGAAATCAAAATTACATTTTAAAGTGGCCTAGTTCCTCATTGCTTTTCTGGTACTCGTTGCTCAGTATGGTACCCATTTTCATGTTACAGCAACAGTCATACTTTTACCTATAGCAATTAGTCATACAGAAACCTGGGTATTCGTAAAACGATGAATTAAAGAAATTTTATTCGAAAAATGTTTGCTAATGCTTTTCGGTATAGTCGTCATCTTTTAAAAGTTGTTGAATAGTCAATCTATTGGAACTTTTGTAGAAACAGATTTGCATTATTTTAGGTAAAAAAAAACTGTTTTCCTCAGAGTTTTTTTGATGTGCTCCCCTTAAAACTGAGAATTTCTCATTTGTTTCCTGGTCCCTCTGAACAGCAGACTGATTTCATTTACTGGAAAGGAGGATTTATTTCTGTGAATACAGGTGTGGCAGATAGCACAGGGTATGGATGGGCAATCGCAAAGCAGCTAGCTGCGGCAGGGGCAACAATTGCTGTTGGAACATGGCCTCCCGTCCATGGGATTTTTGAAAAATCATTGAATTCAGGAAGATTTGATATGGATAGAAAGTTACCTGATGGTACCATGATGGAGATCCAAAAGATATATCCACTAGATGCATCGTATGATGATGTAGAAAGCATTCCAGAAGAGGTGCGTAGGGTATTTCATTAAGCAAACTTGTTTTTTTGCTTGCCACTTTTGTGTTTTTTCTCTTAATTATACATTTCTTCAAATAAAAATTAAAATGCTTGTTCGAGTCTCAAATTCTTTTTTTCTTTTTCAGGTAAAAAGAAGCAAGAGATATGAGCGTTTCAATAAATATACGATATCTGAAGTCGCAGAAGAGGTAGGAAAACAATTTGGACGGATTGATTTTCTTGTTCATTCTCTTGCTAACGCTCCTGAGGTATGAATATTTCTTTGTATGTTGCCTTATTCTTTTGTTATGGCTTTGAATACCTTCTAGCTCACTTTACAATGACAAATGGCTCTCCATTCAATGAAATTTGCCACTATTTTTGCTATGGAAGTGCTATACTATTTCTAAAAGAAAGTGGATAAGATAATTTGAAAAGAAGATTATTTTTAAGGAACCGGCACTTGTTATACCTGTTTGATTATTTATAAGAAGACTTCTAATTTATTTTTTAATTCTCTTCATAGGTATATTATCTATAAGATTTCGATTATCTGAGAGACCTGTTTGTATTACTAATGAAATCCACTTCTTTCCAAGCTTGGTGCTTTATTTCTGCTATTTTACTATCATTGTTTAGAAAATATTTTTTGGTTTGATAAGTATTTTAGTTGATAAGGCATGTTGCATCACTTTAGTAACATTTTTGGTGTAATTCTAAGGTTACAAAACCACTTCTAGAAACATCGAGAAAAGGCTACCTCGCTGCAAATTCTGCCAGTGCTTATTCTTTGGTATCAATGGTTCAAAAGTTTGCTCCTATAATGAATCCAGGAAGTAGCGTGATATCATTGACGTATGTTGCCTCTAACCAAGTAATTCCAGGTCTGATTTACTTACTGTTCGATAAAGATTGTTTTCGGCCGTTTCTTCAGTTGGTACTCCAATATTCTAGTTTGTGATCGTCTTTTAAACAGTACTATTTGTTTCATGTTTGCTTGGAAGATCATTTCTTCAAATTTCTCAATAGCGATTGTATCCCCACTCCGTATGAAATTCACGAAATGTTTTCCCGCAAGAGCTACGTAGTATATCTTTTAGTCCTATCAAAAAGCAATTATGATTCCATTTAATTTAATTACCTTTCTAGGCTATGGGGGTGGAATGAGCAGTGCCAAGGCGGCTCTAGAATCTGACACGAAAACTTTAGCTTGGGAGGCTGGTAGACAGTATGGCCTCCGAGTAAATACAATCAGCGCTGGGCCTCTCAAAAGTAGAGCGGCGTCGGTGAGTCAGTTTAAATTGGCCAATTTTTTTACTTGCTCTAAATTTGTGTTTTTTACTTTGCATTAAATAACGATTTTCTTTTTTTAATGGAACATGCATTTTTAGGCTATTGGAAAAGATAGTGGGAAATCGTTTATCGAGTATGCCATCGACTATGCTGAGACTAACGCTCCTCTATCTCGTGTAAGTATATGTAGCAGCAAACTCTAAAATAACATTTTTGCTTCATGTTTTCCTTCTATGCCTGATTCTTTTTTTTGTGAAGAGTTTTACTCGAAAAATAGAAAATTTACTCGGTAAATTATTCATCCTGAGACTTAAGGATGGAAAATTCAGTTTACAATATGATGATTTCTTCTTTTTTCAAAAGATTGAATTTTGTATCTGTAAATATTCTCGGACATTTTTGTTACCCATTTTTATATCATTCTCACAAGATAGCAGAGGAATGATGCGTAAGCTGTTTTACTTTTTTGCAGCCTTTGTACTCTGAAGATGTAGGAAATGCTGCGTTGTTTCTGCTATCTCCCCTTGCGCGTGCAATAACTGGTATGACGTTGTACGTCGACAATGGTCTTAGCATTATGGGGCAAGCAATTGATTCAGCTTCTCTTCAGCGTTAAATAGATTTATTTAGCCTTTTAAGTACCACGGACTCATAAATTTAGGCTTATTTTTCACAGTATTATAATTGCTGCTCCATAATACCATGCATGCTTGGAATAAGATGATTTCTATCAATGATGTCAATGGTTCTTCTTATGCATTGTTGAACTTTATCGTATTAGAATCACTCGACATGACAAATGAAATGTATGTTATCGTATGAACGAAAAGGCTTCATCAATCGATAAACTGGAACTTTATTTGCTTTTAGAATTGAAGTTTTTGTAGTACCTCTTTGAGCCCTGGCTTACAGCCCCGCTGAATTGTAAAAAATCCTGCAAAGTCAGCAGAGGCCAATTTACTTCTTAATATAAAGCTTAGCGATTTCAAAAACCAACCACTTAGTGCTACAATTAGAAAAAGTAAGAAAATTTTTTCCGCTCGTTGAATGTCGTAAGAATTCTGAAATAATTATAAAATCCTTCACCTGCAAAGCTAATGAATTCTCATGCTAATGGTAGAACTGCTGGCTTTGACTGAGATTATAATTCTCTTAGTATATGGCTTAATTATTCGATGTATGACGTATATTATTCTGCTAAAACTCCATTGCGCTGAAACATATCGGACCTGTGTTCTCTGTTCTCGTGAATAATAGCGTTGGTAATTTCTAAGTGGGCTCCATCTACAGCGTGCGCACCTTTTATTATTCTGCTAAAACTCCATTGCGCTGAAACATATCGGACCTGTGTTCTCTGTTCTCGTGAATAATAACGTTGGTAATTTCTATGTGGGCTCCATCTGCAGCGTACGCACCTTTTTGTCAAGTTAAAGCGCGAGTTATGTGAGCTCTTCGTATTGTTTAGTCGCATTCGTATAAGAATTGACATTTAAATCAATGGGACAATAGGCCCGCAGGTATTTATGCTATCGTTTTGCATAAAACTAAATGGCATGCTGTATAATCGGAGAGCAAGAGCACGAAAGTCAAGGAACCCATTAACTACAAAACTAAGAATCTGCATGCAGAGTTGCATACAGGAAATAAACAAATCACTTGATACGATAATAGTTTTGACCTGCCCGCGAGCAAGAATAATGTTTCTTTTTTTAGGAAAAAACGAACTTTACGTAGATGAATTATTATTAAAATGATTTTTTCTATGAACATTTTCTGTTCTTCAAGGGAGAAATGCAAAAAGCAAAAATACTTTATTTCTCATTTGTTATATTACACACTGGCGCATAGACGAGCATATTTAATTTTTCAATATATCGCTATTGTACAATACAAAACATTTCTATATAAAGTGATAAACTTTCTATGCTTATATATACTTTCAGCAAAAGGCGATGTACTAGTAAATAAAGGAAATAATAATACTCCAGATCTTTCCTTGCTGAAACTATGAGAAAAACTGCCTTCCCAAACTTTTAGTTGCCACAAGTGATACCTTAAAAGTTAGATCTTACCATAAGAGCCATGAGCGTAGGAAGCCAATAATTCTGGAATCTACCAGGCCATAGGTAGACCGCGGGAGTACTAGAACATGCGAAAAGAGAGATCCTAGGAAAGCATTCTGTTAAGACACTCGCCCCCGTTTAGTTTTGAAGATTATATAGCAAGGTTACGTAATAGATTTACGAACAAGGCAGTGTTTGTTTTTGTTCGTATTTTGCTTTAATAGCACATCGACATCCAAGTAAATAAACAGACAAAGTGGACTGCATTGATAAGCCTGGCAACTTATTGTGCTAATGATTTCTTTTTCATATGATTAAATTATAAAATAAAAAATGAGAACATCCGCAGCTGCATCCCTCGTTTGGTAAATCCCAAAGTGTATTGAGAATCAACATTCACTTCTCTAATGCAGATGCAGTCTAATTTCTAACTAACTAGTATTCAGACGTTCGAAAATCGCAGAAAATTGCTGAATTGTGTTCAGATTACTCAATAAAACTATTGCAAGGTGCCACTACCATAGCGTAGCAAAAACAGAGCAAACTAAATAAACCTTGGAAGTTACAGTTGCATATCGTTCACGCAATGTACTCACTTTCATGTATTTACATATACAAAACATCCGACATGAACATTTTTTAGTATTGAAGAAAAGTAGAGGTTAAAAGAATGGTACTGATTGTTGGTAGGTTATTGGTCACGAGAAGAGATTCAGCGGGGAAGAGTTGCTAGTGCATCCCTTTCTTTTCTACACGGGTATGAAGGTTATACAATTTTGCGCAGTGCAAGGACTTTGTTTTGTTGACATATTTGCAAAAAAAAGACAGGAACTGTAATAGTGGTATCGCGACAGAGCGCAACACCTATTTTTAATGAATGTTTTATATTGTTTTCCGGTTTTAATTAATGTTTTAATGTTTTATATTGTTATAATTATTTTTCCGTTATCAAAATTAACTTTTTACTACGTAGCTATTTTTCTTACATTAATTAAGCCAACAATCCCCAGTTTTCCCCCAAGAGTATCACAGTGCACATAAAGCGATGTAACAGCATTGAGCCGCAATATCGGAACAATCGAAATTACGGGACTATTTCCCCGATGTTCCCGCAACTAAGATGCACTTATTTCTACATCTTTGAGGAGGAGAATGAGAGGGTAGTAATAAGGGAAAGTTTAGAGTAGTATTCTTTTGGTTCTTTTCATTGTAAGTAGATGGATGAAGGAGTGAGTGATTTTTTCTATTCTCTTACTTAGATCCGCAAACAGTAGTTATTAGCGTAGAATAAGTTTATGTTTCATTATTTGAATTAGTGAAAATACCCTCCTTACCAACTAAGGAGAATCAACCTATTTAACACCCTACTGCATAAAAGAACTATTTCAGCAGAAGTCTTTAATATACGATTGGCAGGACGTGACTAATTCTAGTTAGAGCAACTCACAGAAAGCACCTCGTTCACAGGAACTGTTGAATAAATTGCCTCGAGAATGAAATGCTTATGTTCACATAATTTTCAAGACGGTTAAATGGCATTCTGAGAGTTGAATAGCGAGAAAAATTCGTGGAATCTGAAACAATTAGTATGTAGTAAATCAAGGCCTCCATAATCTAGCGATGGTGAATTCCCAAAATTTGGCTATGCTTTAACAGGGGACACGAATTTATAAAAATATTTTAAAAGCAAAAACCACTATAGAAATTATCGTAAGAGAAGCCGAACTTCTTTTGTATAAGTTGGCAAACAATATAATATACAATATTGCAGCATAATAAAAATACAAGTACGCATTCTTTGCAAAATTAGGAAGTAGCCGTTCGCGAAACTAATCAATGAAGTAATTGAGAAACTAATTCATATTTTTAATTAATTATTTTAACGCAAGAAATCGTCTCACAAAATATTTCAGGGAAAAGCATAAAGCAGCTGCTCCTTTTGAGCCAACTTTTTAGTCCACTAAGAAAACAGGAAAATAGTATGTGGTTTCTTACTTTGTTCATATTCGCTGTTAGTAACGCTCAATGGGAATGATTTATCGTTTTTTTGCCTATGTTTGTTGTGCTGACCAACCGTGGGATTGGAATAGTTTTGCTACAGTTTCTTAAGCACTACATGTTATGCATCAACTCATAAAATCAACAGTCAATTCTGTCACTTCTCTGACAATATTCGGATTCTTCAACAATGCTTCCGAACCCGCATATTTGAACTTAATTATAGCTGCATTTTGAATTTACTCAAATTTGGGAGGAATCGAAAATAAATGCGGCTTTGCTGTTACATGCCTTAATTTCTTCTCTTGATTTGATGCTTGAGCTTGAATTCATGTGAATTAATGCTCAATTTTTCCCCGCTGAGAATATACCCAATCGAAGTCGAAAGTTTGTCAAGGATGAATTGGGCTGGGTAGCGATAGCGATACTCCCTAATGTTTGCAAGCAGAGTACTAATGCTTTGTTTCTTGCTGATCCGCTTCGAGGTGTGCTTCTGATAACTGATACTTCACAAACTCACTTTTATTGCCATTATTTTCCCCTTTTTTTCACAGCAGCAATCTCACTGTTTTTATCCTGGCACGCTAGTCTTTTTTTTCAAGTTGCAAGCACAATTTCTGCTGCAAATATTTCGCAACAACCTTGCAGATGTTTGTTGCAATACTTTTAAACTTCGTCTCCAGATACCCACAAGTGCAATTCAATTCATCTCTTGCAATGTCTCCAAGATTTTATCAAGTCTATTTCCTGCTACCTGTACATGTGGCACCTAAGCGCATTTGAATGTTCCTTCTTAAATGGATTCGTGCTTTAAAATATTTCAAGTACGATATTATTCATTGTTTCTACGTGAAGCATTGTGCCCGTGTCATTCCACATTTGATATTTTTATAGTATGATTTGATTGTGCGACAGTATTTGTGGTTAAAAAATTAGAAACTTAAATGAGTTACCAAGTGCTTGCTACGATTTTTGTTTCGAAATATTGCAAGATATTCGTCCATTTGCACAAATTATGCAGTTTTGTTTTAGGCAAAATATAAGCTTAATGCAAGTTAATGACACGACCTTGTGGCAAAAAGTAGTGCTACCAGAGTCCCGTGCCATATTAAATTATTTTTTTCTCAACAAAATTCATTGTAGTAGCATACTTGTAATACGCAAATGCAGTGGACTTTTCAGCGTAAAGCCGTCGGTCCTACTACGATGCTGTAACCTATGTTGATATGAAAGTACCCTCATACTACAAAAAAGATGCTCACATTTCCGTAGCCATTGAATTCAGCTGCCTCACTTATAAATCAGCGGAATTGCGGTACTGGATATATATTTTTCTCTCAAAAAGGCTAAAAAGTATTAAATTTGCGTTACAATTTAATTTTTACGTGTGTTCCGTCTAGTCGATTTAAAAATAGATTCTTTACATTTTGCGTGAAACCCTCCAGCATTTGCATTGGATCTGCCAATACTTTTAGAACTCGTCGGAAAAAGTACTCTAGTCAAAAGCCACCTTTTCTTCATCGTTGCCATTAGCTTTAAAGGGTTCACAAAAATGAAGCGCTTGCTCATGATGAATTTCTCTTAAATCTTATCTTACTGTACGAAACTGTTGTATACTTTGTACCGGCACCCATACTTCTTACTGCTTTTGATTAGTGGAATCTCGGACAACGTGCACGAGAAAATACTGCAAATTCCAACACCTCTTCCGAATGCAATTTATAGATGTTTGTGGAAACGATGGGGATGTGTAGTAAAGCGAACGTGGCTGTAAGTATAGTACATTCTAAAGGTCATGGGCGATGTTCGACGTTGCTAAATGAACTGCGCAATAATTATAAACTGCTGTTTTTTATTCATTTTTTACTTTTTGTAGTCTTTTGCGAAGTACTGAGCTGACGTGTAGCAGCTTTGCCTCCTTGCTGTTATTGTATTTACTGGGAAATGTAAGCGACAGCAGCATTTGAATGGTAGCCGACCTTTCTTCATCTTGCGTCCTATATACTGGCTCTGATATCACCTTCATTTGATAGAGCTAAATGGAGTGCTATATGGATGGCTCAATTCAAGTCCCATTTTGTGCTCTTTATCATTTTTGAAGTTCTGCTCAATTTTAACCAATGCATTGCACATACACAAAAATGTGGTAAATGGCATTGGCTAAAATTTCCTGATTTTAATGCAGTCACTGGCATATTTGCGTATTTCTATGCGTGTTTTGGTTAATATGCTCTTTTTTATTTCTAACCTTCCTATTTTCTCAGGGTATATCGTATCTCCATTCAGAAATCTTTTTAGGTTTGCACCTGTTACAAGGATTGATGAATGTGAATGCAAAGTAAAAATTGCTTCTTGTTAATTTTGTTGAATGCTCTATATAGCCTGAACAAGTTTTGTAATTATCTCTGCATCTGTGAAGGGTGAATCCGATCGTATGTACAATCGCATACTACATTGCTTTTTTATTCAGCGAACTGATTTTCCGCGCAGCATTCTCCGCATGATCAGTAAAGTTAGCCTTTCAATAATTTTTTTGTTTATTACATTTTCTTCGTTTTTCATCAATATATTTTACACTTTCTTAGTCAATTTTACGGTTGCTATTTTGTTTTCTATTCTCGTTGATAGGCTATAACCATTCGAGCACCTTATGATCCTCGTCCATTCCTATGGAATACTGCTTGGCCTGAAGCCCTGCCGAAAGTAAAACAGTATAGGAACTTAGTGTTTTTTGTTTCTTAAAAGTAAGACTGATTGATTTATGTGAGATCGTGCATATTTCCGTTATTGAGCCCTTTTTTTCAACATGTGCCAAGGTTAATTTTATTGTGGTATTTGTCCTCAGTTTTTGCTAAGTGTGCTACAGTTGCTGATGAAATGCCCCTTTATTTGCAACTTGTTTGGAAACATGTTATGAGAAAAAATAAGCAATGGTTAATTATATTTTTAATAAATTCAACTGGGAGATCTGGACCAAAGTGAATTTTCCAAAATTTCCTATAAGCTAGCGATTCATTTGCAGCGCAGTCTATTTGTTATATGCTATTTTATTTTCGCTTTAAGAGTTATAATTTTTGAGATTTTTTAACAGAATGCACTGTGTGATGACAAACCTCTAAATCTTTAAATATCTACGGATTTGTAAATACAGATTCAACTCATGGGCCGAAAACTGAAAATGGCTGAGGTGTTCTCGCCAGATGGTATCGCTGTCGCTGCCACTGTTGTAGAAGTTTTACCTGGTTACATTTGCTGCTTCTCAGAATTTGGATTTGCACGAATAGCTTATGGTATTGTAATTGTCTTAGATGTTTTATAGAATTTGGAAGTATTCTTGACTATTTCAAAACAAACCATCTTTTTGGCTGCTAGTGAATAATTTTGAAACATGTATTGCTTGTTTTCCTTTTCTCATTGCAGTTATAACTCTGTGCATTGTGCATATAATCAGATTTCATGCTAGTAGAACAATTTTGCTTGTAAGTGTCGTTTATAATATTTTGAATGTAGTACTTAGTTGCCTATAAATTGCTTGAATGTAAGCATTATCTTAGAAAATAGGAATAGTTCATGAGGTGCTTAAACACCCTTTTTTGAGTTCAAAGTAAAAATGTTTTACACGCATTTTTTGAGTTGTAGCATTAATTACATGAATGCTCTATGATAGGAAAGTTTTTGAGTGATCGGCGTTGGAACACTCGTCCTTTCCTTGGACAGTTACATAAAGTTTGGGCAAATAATGCGGAGACAGCAGCTTGCTTGATTCAGCCCCCGCAAAATTTTGTTTTGGGGCAAATTTTGGATGTTGCATGCTTCCGCAATGTATCGCATTTAAGCATCACTGGTGTCGGAAAAGGAAAAGGATTCGGAGGCTGTGTTAGCCGACATGGCTTTAGGCGGTTAGACTTAGTAATAAAATCATTTACTAAGTTTTTGTGAATTTTACTCGAAGTACTACTAATGCTTTTCAACAGATTTATTGGTTTTCTTTGAAACAACTACGCTAGCTTCATTTATCGTAATTGCAGTGGGCCGATGTCCCATGGTTCAGGACATCATCGGGGACCTGGTAGTATAGGAGCTGGCACCACTCCGGGACGTGTTCTGCCAGGAAAGAAAATGGCTGGCCGTTATGGAAACAAGCAAGCAACCATCCACGGAATTAAAGTTTTAGCAATAGACCCGTTGAGAAATTTGATTATGCTAAAAGGCTCCATACCGGGGAGTAGAAATGCAATTGTATCATTGACTCGTGATGAGTTTAACGTTGATCACGTATATAGGAAACCATAGAGGCATATGCATTTGCGGAGTTTTGGTTGATAGATTTCGGTTGGTATGAGTTAGCAATGCGCTATATTTTTGGCGACTTGATTACCGTGATATCTAAGCTTATTTAAAAGAAAGTCAGGACTATGTATGCACCTCTTCTGTTCTACATTTTTTTTCACAGGGTATTGCTCTAATGAGCATTGACCTGTATTGATTTCCATTGTATCTACCAGAAAATGTATGATGCCCATTTCGTCTATTTACAACGCGAAGAAATAGAATCATTTTTCTTGCAAGTAGAATGCTAAATTACATTTGTTGATATGGTTAATTTACGGAAAGCCAACAATTTTGAAATGCAATGTGTCGGAATACTAGGCAACTGTTTCACAAAAGTAAAGCATGACTTTTTCTGACGCTGCCTGTGTAGCCTTAGAAATGCATTAGATATTTTTTCGAATTTCCTCAATTTTTCTTCAAAAATCGGGCTAAATGGATCTTCTGATAAATATTTTAAGTATGGTATATTTTTTATTGCAAACCATTTTACTAATGGCAGAACTTCAATGGATTTGCACTTTATTTCGGCAATTTATCCAAACAGGTGGTCTTGGCCTTGTAAGATTTTTTTTTACCGGCTAGCATATTTTGAAGGTTTTCAGCATACTCATTCAAATTCTTTCTTGGACCATTGTGCTCTGATGGAGAATGAATGAAAATGTGCAGTTATGATACTATCAGAACGTTTGTTACTTATATCGTGACTATTTTTTTCTTTCGGCAGTGCTCCTTTCTGAACTAAGAATAAACTGTTTCTATTTCTTCAGCTAATATGCATGTAGAAGAATGCATTAACGCATGCCCTGTCTGAATGGTTTTGCTGTAAAGGTGTCTTTTCCGTGGCTTATGATGTATTTCCAATCGGAATTATTCAGCTATGCGATAGAGTGGGATTTGAAGAACAAATCTTATTATTGAACGCATATTCAGTATGCAATAGAGCAACTATACTCTCTTTTGTTTATTCAAACAATTTACCTATATTTACATGTATTATAAGTTTGAAATGATTTTATTCGTTTTGAGTATGCTATAACTCTTTCATCTTACTGATACATATGTTACTCCTCGCTGTAAATTCGTCGTAATTGATTTTTGCTGGAAATGTAATTTGTTTATCAAATAGCACAATATTAAATTTGCGTTCCTAAAATCTAGAGAAATCTCAGTGAATCACTTTTTAATAAGTTTTCACAAGCTTCTTAAGTCTTTCCTTTTATTTTATGAGAAAAATTGACTCTAAAGATTTTTTTACGAGAGTTGTAAATAGTTGGAACAAACGGAAATTTTGCTTCGTCTGCGTCGATGAGAAAGTACTATTGTCTTAGCAATTTCCAGAAGGTTGGGCTGTTGTTTCTACCGAATATTTTCATTTGTGAAAGCCTATGCATCGGGCAGCTTTCAAAAATTTCATGGTTTGGATGAGTTTGTTATTTAGTGCATTCATCAGCTTACACATACAATACCTACTACGATGGCCAACAAATTTTAACAGCTGAAGGCAATTATTGCCTATTGTTAATAGGCCGGTGTTCTTGGGTCGATGTAGCGTGCCAACACAATCTTAAGCTCTATTTCCAAGTTAAATGCTACATCCTACTGAGAGGAAAGCAAACAAAACTGTAGACTTTGCAGCAATCGTATTGGGATTCATTTCCCCACGTTGATTTGCAATGTGTGTCAAACGAAATACGTGCACTTACAAGAAATATAAGCTAGCAAGAACGTAACGTACACCTGTAAATTTTGTGCTTGATACAGGCACTTGCTTTAACCATTTCGTTTCCCTGGAATGCGCTATTTTTTGTGACTGATTCCAGTTTTATATACGGTTATTATTCGTATTCCTAACATATCAGAACTTCTGTAATTTTATTTTAATTCGGTCTCGGGTAAGCTATTTATGCCTTACTGCAAGCAAATTTTTAGTACTCTCAATAAGATTCTCGAAATGCCACAATTCTAGCAACGTGTCACGCGAAAAGTAGTTTGGTATTTTGTGCTTTTAATCTGACATCCACGCCTAATTTATTCTTTGGGAGCACTTTCGACATAAAACAAACTATTTTCTCGCTTCTGTCGGAACATCTAGCGAAAGAGCTATCGCATTCATTGGATATCTGTTGCATCACTTACGTGCTTGCATGACCTTATAAATAATGACTATACTGACTCAAGGGAAGTTACCAGCTTCATGGGAAAGGTTTTCTGCTAAAATTAGATAAAAAAGTTATGTCAAACTCTCGCTATATGTAAGTATGAGGGAATATAGTTTGTCAGATAGGAAAAAGTATTTTTCTAGATGATTGCACTATAATTGTTGACTCGAAATATATGGCCAACGAATATTTTATGCGAATCATTATGTGTTAGGGATCTACTTTTGTGATTATATTTGTATGGAGTAGTTTGTTTTTTATTCACTCACGGTTCAGATTCTACAGTAGACGTGACTCTATCCTACAAGATATATTAGATTTTTACAGAGCAGAAAAGGCTTGCGTAAGTAGAATATTTTTTCAAGACTCATGATCCGTATTTTCGAGTAGTAAGTACCAGCACATGTCAAATAATGTTGGAGCTCGAAGTGGCACATGAGTGCATCAAACTAGGCTGTTTTTGAAATTCTTTTTTAAAAGCATAATTTGAGGAATGTATAACAAAGAAAAAGACTATTGCCGCAATTTTGTGATACTACACCTCTTTATTGAATCATATTTTCCAGAAAAGTTTTTATTTTGATTGTTTCTGCACAAAATATTTTTTTTGTGAGCATAGGCGCTATACATTACGTCAAGTATAAATTTTTTGTTAATCTCAGATTGGTTCATTTATCGCAACCGCGCGTTCGTACATTCTGAACCTACGAGATTCGCCTCTTGCCGATTTTCGGTACCGCTAAGAATGTCGGAGGGACGAAGGCGTAGTTTCAAGCGGAAACCCCGCGATACCGCTCCCATAGCATTCTTATCTACTAGCAACCAGTCGTCCGAAGATTCGAATTGTAGTCAAAGAAGCTATGCACATTATATCCTCTCGCAAACTCCTTTACAAAAACACTCTGCACATTCACCTTTGCGTCCTTCATTGTCTGCTACCTGCCCACCCCAAAACCCGCCAAAGCCTTTCAGCGGTGTAGTTTCTGTGAAACCATTGCAGTACCCTCTTGGGAAGCAATGGGACCTTATACCAAGGCCTCCATCTTTTGATTTTCTTAATGGCTTTTTATACCCAACAAGTAGACAATGTAAAAAAGCTCAAAAAGCTCTTTCCTTTGATTATGGGCCGTTGTCAAATTCTGACAAGCGAATTCAATCTTTTCGTATGCAAGAAAGCTCTTTTCTACCTCCAGCAGGTACTCAAAGTCCTACCTCTCCTTACGAGGAAAATCATGAATACTTTTCTCACAAGTGCAATTGCTGCTCTATTGATGAAAGGGGTGACAATATTGATTTGATCAGAGAGCACACTCGACTTCTTCAGGTATTACATTTTAGGAATACAGAAATTTCTGAGCTTAAATCACGCGTGAAAAATCTTCAAAATGAATTATCTCGATTATCTTCACAACTCTCCGCTTTCAAATTAGATCGATCTGATGAAAAAACGAATCGATCGAAGGATAATGTAGCATTTTCTGATATTGATGGAATTGCTGCAAGTGTTTGTCAGCGAGAGCTGACTCACTCTACTTCAAATGATCTGACTTCGCTTCATTCACCTGCTTTTAATACAAGTTTGCATTGTGGCTCGTCCTGTTGCAGTAGTAAGCAAAACGAAGTAGCTTGGGGAAAATGTGTTAACTGGGAAGTGCCGAAAGAGTATACTGCAACCAAAGAGTTTCAGGGATCCCCTACTGACTGCATTTTTCAGAGGAGGGGAAAACATTTAGAAATAAATTCATCGACTCGCAAGAATGATTTATTTTCGCATAATCGAATCGATTTGACAAATCAATGTAGTGCTTCAGTTAAAATTTCTACAAATCAACCATTCTATTCTTCCCTTGAGACGGCTGCAAGATCTATTGATGTGGACTATAGGCCTTCTTTTCCTATATCTAAAAACGTTGGTGCATCCCCAGATACAAATGATCACTTTTATTCAGCTGCATTTGAAAAAGAAGTGAAAAAAATAGACGAACAAACGCAACAAGTAGACGTTTTATCGGAATTGTGTGCCCCGTCTCAGCTTTTGGACTATCTAGAATCACTTCTTCCTACTGCTGATACAAACAAGTTGTCCCCAACAAGCAAACTTTCTTCTGAATTAAATTCTAGCATGCAGCCTCAAGCGATGCAACGACACTCCATAGTTGACCCTATTGAAAATTTATTTGTATCTCCCGCTATTTCTTCTACGGAAAATGTATCTTCCGCTGAAATTCCACTTGCAGAGAATGTAAATTCTCTTCCACATTCGCTTTTACCAGGTGAACATAATACAACACCCTTAAAACACTCAGACAGCTCTTCTCAACTTCCCGGTAAGTATCTGCCTCCTCATATTTTCATTCGAGTAAGCCCAGGTGAAATCTCATTAAAAACAATTTCATCTACAAATATGAATCACTCCGAACCTGTATAAACGTTATTTCTACCACGTAACCTAAATGAATTGTCACCATTAATTATTTCCCAAGCAACTTAGCCTGCCTCGAATTCTATTCATTTTTTTGCTAATGGTATTTAGGTTTGTCATTTATTCAATAGTTGTTTCTAACGAAAATATAATTAAAGTGATGAATTTTTGCATCTTTCCGCACCCCTCTAACATTTTATGGGTTTTTCCCCTATTTATCTGCTGCCATTTAAATTTTTTTTTTTCATTGCTCTTTATTTTAAAATTTTAGTATTATGAAATTCTTGTAATTGTCTCTTTCAAAACTGCTTGACACGCTCAATATTGTGCCTTTTTATTTAGTGTGCAGTCTAGCTATTTTCACCTTTTACAAAAATGTGTAATTTTTTCATTTGAAGAACTGTATTTTAAGTTATACGTAGATATTTAATTGCTTTCAACATCATGTAATAATTCACTCTTTTGAGATTTTTGTTGCTTCGGCTGTAGTGAAAGCTTTTTTTTTCCAAACAATTGACCATCAACTTTTGGTTTTAGATTATTACAAAAGCTAAAATTGATTTACTTGTAATTTTTCAAGTGAATGTCATTGTAATAAATCTTCTACGTACCTTTCTATTTTTTCAAAATGATGACCGAACGAAGTGTCACCAATCTTTTCTGTCTGTGTGAGTAAGCGTTCAGTTTTATCTATTATTCCGAAATCCGTTTACTACATACCTCCTTTCGGAGCTTTCCTTTTGCTAATTCAAGTGATCGCTTAGCATTCTTCATTTTTTTTCCTGCATTACCGTCATCTAGTAATTTTCTTCAACTAGTAACTATTTACAGCTTACCTTTTCCAGCGAAAAGATGTCTTGCGTACCGTTTTCGTTGGAGAAGTTCTGTTTTCTTCTTCTGATAACATATTTTAATGATATGGAGGTTGCATTTCTTGCTACTTCGTAATGCATTTTCTTACTGAAAATATGCGAAGTTCTGAAGCACTTGCTAGACCTTGTTTTTGTTTAATTGGTCTTTTCCGCACCTTTTTGATCGACTAGTTACAAGATAGTTATAATATGGTCTAATTTTGACCTGCTATACAGCACACCTGTTTCAATCCGTGGCAACAGTCATTGTAAAGTTTTTCGACGAATTCTTGTAAATTTCTTCTGCCATTTTTATTTCGCATGAACGCACTTATATTTTCCTCTCTTAAAGAATAAAATAATATAAACCGTTTTATGTATCGTAGTGGGTCAGGTTTCCTGGGTACACTTTGATTCATATCAGGAGTTCCCTCCATTGGCGACTCTGCAAAATCAGTCAACTAAAAATAAAATCGTAACGGCTTTGCTTCGTAAATTTTACTATTAAGGTAACAGGGACAGTACGACTTCTTGCATGAACATTGAAACCGCTCGTTTGAGCACAATCTTTTCCTTCTGAATTAAATGAATGCTGATGTAAAACCGATGGGTAAAATTAAAAACACAGTTAGCCCATTTCAACTATGAACGCCAATTTAGACTGCTCGGTAGCAACTTTAAATCTATAAAAAGAATCAGCAATGCTTTTTTCGTAAATACCAAGAGAGGAATGGAGGAAAACTAGTGTATATACAGATACCGTGCTATTCGTAGGAGGGTTGCTCTACATAAACTACCCCAGTTCAGCTTTAGTGCGTAAAACGGTACATTTTACGGAGAGTAGAATATTTTATCACAAAATCTTCTGGTTAAATTGGGTTAAAGCAACGGAAAAAAATCGACTAGGAGAAATCAGACCGCCCATAGGTTGTTAAGCCATGGCATTATGTCAAAATTGTCGTTTTATGAGCGCGAAAAGCGCCAAGTATTCAGTGTACAGTCTCGAAGTAGGCCTGCACGGCCACTACTTTCAAATGTATCTTGAAAGACTGCTTTACAACATCTTCTTGGGCATTTTTTTGAAAGTGTGCAACAATAAACAATTTTGCCTTGCAAATTATCAACCTAGAACACGTAGCAAATCTTTCTTTGAAGAATTACTTCTTTTTCAAGCGACGGAGGTAGTCAGTTTATCTCATGAAAGAGGTTCCGTTCACAGTCGCAATTCAAAGGCTATTCACACGTTCTAGAATCTTTTCTGATGTCTGTTGCTGTTTGATGCATAAATCTCATCTCCAGTGGGAGGATTGTAGATGAACTACTATTCTTCAAACGGAATTGCTTTGGTAGTAGCTAGTAGCACCTTCACTGACTGGTTTCACTACTATCCCTGGAGCATCATCCCATCATAGTGCTTTCTCTTTCATAGCAATCGGTTACTTCACAGGTACCTGTCAAAGGAGGCCACCCACGGGGACAAATTTTTTATAAAGCCATTGAACCCACCATTCAATAACACAACAAATAACGTTGGAAATTTTATATTTCAGTTATATAAGCATCACTCTTTATAAAAATATTCTATACTCTTGGCCAAATTTATTGATTGGCACAAGCTTGCAATGATTTAGCGGAAAGATAATGAAGAGGCACTTTTCCAGATGAAGTTTACAGACGGACCCTCAGTTTGAGCAAAACTGCTCGCCATAATAACTGGAAATTCAGTCATCTTGGCATTTTGAAATGAATCATTTCTTCAGTCATGGCTGGCAGCATGAAGCGTCCGAAAAATTGTACGGTATTTTTCCAAAGGTCCGTCGAGATGTGTAGGACTCACTTGCCAGCAATCGACAGTAAAAACTCGGGTTAAAATTGCCTTAGTAAAAGCAATTCACTCCGCCGTGCGTTTCATAACAACGAAGATAGTAATGCAATAACACAAAAGCAGTCCATTCGTAATGTTTCCCAATAGAGTTTTCTGCTCACTATGCTTTTCACGCATGGCGGACGCCGTGCATCTATTTCTGAAACAACAAAGGCAATGCGAAAAACCGAAGAATGCTGAATGATACATTTACTCGAAAACTGATCAAATGTGTGACTCCGACTTTTTGCTACGAATTATTCGATTTATCAGAGTGCTAACCGCCATGCAAATTACCCAAAATTCTTCCCTAAATAAGATGTTGGCGACTTCGCAAACACATGAAAATCCATCACTAAAGAGTATCAATATATAAAATTTGTTTGCCTTGCACATGTTAAACTCAGTTGGCATCGTTTTTCCATTGCCAAAACTGACATTGGCTGGGATCACAAGAATTTTACGGGTGTACTTTCCTACTGATTACTACAGGGAAACGAAGCCAAAGGGATGTAACCAACGCCTTATGAGAGCCATTTTTCAATTGTTCGTCAATTTTCGTTTGCAAAGTGCTTTCTACTAATAATATTCAGTAACTTTTTGTGAACACTCAATAATCTTTTGAAAATCACGTATCTATTCATCGGGTATTTATCAACGTTCTCGAGTTTCGTGACCATTATCGTACACCAAGAAAAAAATTCTCAGAAAAGATAATTGTTCGAATGGAAATAACCCCAACAACAAAAAGCGAATGGTAGCGCAAAATGCAGTTTCAGTTTAAAATAAAAAACAAGTTGCTTGTAATATCGCTACACATAAAACAAGTTTTTCTCAGAAATATAAACAGGGCAAACCTGCACGACAGAGAGCATGCAGATAAACGTACAGAAACTAGTATCAGTTTACGAGAAAATGTACCAGATAGTTGCAAATGCACTAATCCTCTTCTTGATCGGAAATGTCATACAGCGCAGCTGCACCCTACCTTTAAAATTGGAAACTGTTAATAAATACAACGCCAATTGCTTACTAATTTGAGAGAAAAACACGAAGAAATCAAATAATATGAAATAGCTAAGCCAAATGTCCGATAGATACCTATACGGTGCCATGGGCCCGCAATAATACCAAGGCAAAGGTTCTTACTCCATTGCTAAAAACAAGTATGACAGGAAGATTAGTGCCGATATGCTCACGATGAAATTCAATTGACAAAACAGGCAAAGTAAAAAACAGAACGCATTTCTGTTCCAAAATTATTTCCCCGCTGTGAAATTCAGGATTGAAACTCTTGCAGAATATTGGTTCATCTCGAATTAATGTGTAACCCAGATTGGAGAATACTATCCTTAGAAATGGAATAGAAATGATAAAACAATAACATTTCATATTATTCCTTCCCCCATAATAATGCTTAAATAATAGTACACCCAAGTTTTTCCAAGATGCAAGGAATTGAAGAAAATCTGTCACGCGCAGCCGCGCCCCTCACATTAAAACAGTCTTCGAGAAGGCAACCTTTATATTGCGAGATTGGAAATAGGTATTGTGCAATTGCATTAATGCGGAGAGTGCCTAATAAAACAGTCCAATAAATTTGCATTTTAACACAAGTAGACAAACAACACGCTCAATACAACAAATCTCGCTTACCTCAACTTCACTTCCCATTCCAACAATTGCCATTAGCGTTTGCGACCCCTCCTTGGGAGGCTTGATCTGAGATTTACTTACAGTGCCAAAAGCACTGAAAAGCTTGGTAACGTCATCCTTAGTCGCATCTCCATGTATGTTTGCAACAAATAATGTTTGAGTAGGCTTACATGCACCTTTAGCGTACTTCTCAATGTCATCAACCTATAAAAATGATCAAAAATGAGTTAATATCAAAATAACTCGATCAATATGAAGTATCACGTTTTACATGATAGACGTGATTGCAAAAAGGAAGACATACTCCATATCTCTGATCCTTTATTGAAAACTCCTTGTTTCGTTGGGTATCGTCACACCCATCGGCGGATTCAGATGCAGGCATCTTCACTTCCAAATTCTTAGAAAAGCGAATTTGTATTTCATTTCCCATAACATTCGCACCCTAACAAACGAATAATCATTCATTCTAAGCAAGCTAGAAAAAAACAAACGGTTTCTTCTATTGTCATGCTAGGCTAGGTACCTGGAGTAGACACTGTGCGATGTTAGCGTACAATGGATCTGAATATTGAACTAGAGCGGTATCTGCCTTTTCCCGTAAAATTTTCACACGAAAAACCGATCCATAGAGGCTAAATAAGTTAAAGAGCTGCCCACAAGAACAAATAAGATACATTCACGGAAATATACAAACAACTAGAATACACGGCATGATTGTATGGGATACGTACTTTAGATACGTTGATTCCCTCAGGTAAGTTATAGCAGATCAAGACGGGAGTTTGCTGCCTATTCGTCGATTCCAAATTCAACTCTCGTATTTCCCGAGGTAAGCGCTTCGATAGTCCTCCATTTCCACCTGATCCAGGTGCCCCATGGGAACCATATGGGGAAATAGTAGGGCTGCCAAACGCTACACTTTGACCTGAAAAGCACCCCAGTCTTGCTTCAATAATATGCATACGGTAACGACAGAAACAAATCAATTCTAGATAAAAATTCTATACCTCTTCCATCGTATCCACTAGAAGGAACTTGTCCAGAACGATAATCCCAGCTTTTCACGCTGTTTGCTTTTACAACAAGTTCAGACAAACGAGATTGCTGAATCTGTACAAAAGTCACTAATGTATTATTTGCACTTCTCCACAGAAAACTGCAGTAATGCTTGAAGTTAAATTACCTGAAGAGTATTGCAACCATCGTAAATATTCCTATTATGAAGAGCAACTAGGGCTTGGCGCGCATGATCCGGATGCGTAAATTGTATCAACGCCTGATACATCGTAGGAGATTTAGAGAAAGTAACAATCTGAAAAATTCACAGGAAAGAGCATCATTCTAAAATAGGCAAAAAAATTAAAATAGATGGCAAGCAATTCCCTACTATAATATCTAACAAAAATCAATATTGATGTCTAGTCTGCAGAAACAAACATTACAATCATCTCATTCAAAGACAACGCAAGTACAATTACTCTATTTGCTATACAGTTGTAAAAGCATAAAATTTCAAGCAAACTGCAACACACATACTCAATTACATTAACATAATCAAGTAAAATATACAAAATAACACTATTGACTACAATTTTCATGCGAAATTGGCACTATCATTTCTTTTCCAACATTTCACACGTACTAAAGCAATAATTGAAACAAAATATGACGTTCAGAAGTATCCGCACCTTCTCAACTTGTCCATATTTACTAAACAGGAAATGCATCAGATCCATATCAACTGGATAAAGCAAATTGGTGACAGAGGCTAACAAAACCTTGAAAGGTTCTGATTTCTCTTCTAACGTCGTAACATTGTTATGAGTGCTATATGTTACTTGCACTTGTGTTCCTTTCATATGGATAGGATGCTGAGAAAAATAATCTAAAGCATTCGCCGCAGCAGTTTCATCCTGTAGCAATAACAAATCGAGAATACTCTTTCACCTATTGAATTGGTATAAATACAAACCGAATACTTGCGGAATAGACTAAAGCGCATGCTTTTAAACAAAACCAATACATACCGCAAATTCAACGAATGCTCTTCCACCGGAGGCTTGAAGGTAAATTTTTGGTTTTAAATTCCTAGTAAACGGCTTTACAAAGGCCTCTACATCTATTTCCGTCACACCTCTTGCTAAATTATTCAAGAGAAGGACACGAGATGGTTGCTCCTCGTTAGCCATTTGTTGACGCTTTGCATGTAAAACTTCTTCCAAACCATCAACTTCAATATCCATGACAAGTGTTCTTTTGTTCATAGAGTTTCGATACATGCTGTAAAGAGAAGTAGAAAAGCAGAGTAGAAAAAAGAAGCAGACACAGCAAAATAAAAGAGAATAATGGAACAAACCGGGACTAACCTAACATGAAGAACAAGATTTGAAGGCTAGATTAGCTTAGCTGATTACCTTCACTCTGGCAGTCACAGCGTAGAAGAAAAATTGACAAGAAGTGTCCTCCCTGCAGATTTAGTAATAACGCTGCAGCGAGGACGGCAAAGAAGATGTAATATCTAGTTAGTTCGGTCAGAGAAAGATAGGAGGTTATTATTGAGTCAGCAGAGGTAAATGAAGAAGTTAACAATAGTTAAGTAAGGAGGGTAAAAAGAAGTGAAGCAAAGAGTTCTCGAAGATAATTTGAGAGATGAAGAAGAGAGTGTTCAGCGTGGGGTGGCGAGACACAGATACAGGAAACCATTCTTCGCGAAATCATGCTACGCAGAACATGTACGCACATATTACTTACTATTAGAGCAGGCGAAAGTGCAGCTTCGCGACACTGGCCAAGATTTGGCTTACTGTTTTCTAAGGGCGTAACCGAAAGATCGGCCCGCCCAATGAGTGAACAGAAGTATCTGACCAACACAAAAGAGCTCAATCTCTGTGTACCATGCAAGGAACCATGTAGTTGCCAGTATCATGCGGATACCCTCTGCATCACTAGGAAAAAGTGTTGGCATAGAAAAACATGGCACACTGAATATTTATTTTGAATAGTGAAAAATACATTCTTCGCATGCTCTACGTAATATTAAATATAGCATCCCTACTTGTTAATCGCCAGATACCCATGTAAGCCTTTTCATTGCGTATTGCCACCAGCATCTGCGAGAATCACTACTCTGGGATTGGTCGAAGGTTTATACAATAAAATCCCTAGAACTTGATATAGAAAGATTGTCGAATATGGTGTTTAAGAAAAGATTAGGTCACTGTGTCTTTCAATGTGCTGCACATTACTTCTAATAACATGGATGCAATTGCAGGATTATAATGTGATATTGACAGGGGATTTGAGTAGACTAAGTAAATAGTTAAAGCGTGATTTTGAATCTTTTTTGCCCCTTTTTATTTATAATTGCCATTTAAGGCAAATGAATAATTCATGGTAATAAAACATTGACAATTTGTTTGTCTATCCCACGGAATACAGTTGTTATTGTGATAGAAGATTAACGTCTTTTCATGGGTTTATTAGTACTTACAATTTTGCTAATTATGACTATTAAAGAGATATTTTTAAAATGTAAATGATGACGGAATAAATGCTTTTGCACGGCGTTTACAATGAATGTTTTAAAATATCTCTACGCATGAAAATATACGACCACTTGATTTCAATGAACGAGGAAATGGATTACAGAAGTGGCACTTGCTGTATCCCTCAGGAGTTGTTTACTTTGCTGCTCGTTTTCATAGCTAACCGGGTCCGGGTACATTAAGAGGCGACAGTTAGTGTAGTGTCATCCATTTTAAACTAGTGACCTGATGTATTTTTCCGTAACTCATTAAACGCCTGAGTTCTCGTTGTGAGTAAACAGTGCTTACTGCTTAAGATAAATAGGAACAAGGAATCAAAAGGTCTAGAAATTTATTCAGAGTTGCTTTTTCCTTATCAACGGCAAAAAGGGGCGACGTAATTTAACAAGCAGAAATGTATATGTGAGCCGAAGTATTATTGTATCGCTTGAATGTGTACATGTAAAATTGCATCTAAATGAATTTAGAGATAAATAAAAGACGAAAATATCCATGTACGATGCAAATATATTGAATAATAAAAATTGCAGAGTGAAATGTGTATCAGAGATTTTTTTGTTTGCTTGTTCGATGCGTTTGAAGCGGCAATAAATTTAGGATGTAGGAACTTTGTTAGTAAGTTAAATTACTAATTCTAAGAGAAGCTAGTAGCATATAGAGAGATATTTATCACTTTATTTCTAATTCCTTGAACCTGCCGAGAAGTTTGCTCAACTGTATATAAAATATGTATGATAGAATGCAGCATAGAAACTTGGGGCAATGCTGAAAAATTTCCTTACCTCATTTCCTTTTTTGGCATGCCGCAGTATATATACTTGAGTGCGACCATCAAATTTTTTAATTACCCAAAGAAAGTGTAGCATAACAGTTGCAACAAATTACACTTGTTAGAATGATTATTTGAATGCATGCGTGAAATTGAACTGATTTGGGTAAAAATGACAATTTCTTTTTTGTCTGATGTTTGAAGAACGTTCCTAACTACAATAGCACGGGATGAGGCGAGTTTTTCAACAAAAATGCGCATACAAAACTTGGCTTGCAAAAGTGGATCAGTGGTAGACATTTTTTAGAATTTACTGTCACTCTTGGTAGCACTTTGCTACGTATTATCAGTTGCCATCCCTTTCAATAATAGTCCAAAAATTTTCAAACAGCCCAAGAATATGAGTATTGGAGAAAATCAATTCTTGAGAATATTGCAGGGCAGCACGCAAACTGGAGTACAACATTAAGTCATACAAAAGATACCCTAACTACAAATTAATGGATTCTTTTCTTTGCATAATTTTTATAAAAGGCGGCAAATAAAAACATTTTTCCGATTCCTATCGTTGGAGTTAATACATTTCTTGGCAACTTAATTCAAGGAGTTGACTGCGCTTGGGAGAAACAAACATATACACGGAATTAAGTTGAGATTACATATTCAATACTTGCGGTACGAAGTAGAATTGCATAAACAAAAGAATATTTTTCCAATTGCAAAGAGGGAGTATATCGAAGCACGATTGCTACGCCAGTTCATACACTATTTTTCAACTATTATAGCTGATTTGTTTACAAAAGCAAATTTCTATAAATCTGCATTTAACAGCTAGCATACTAATAATCATCGATGCGCACCTATGAACGTTCATTCAAACACTTGTAAGCGTAAGACAGGAATTGTGCTACCCCGCAGACAGTGCATATAAATATCAACCTTTCGGTACCGCCTTTAAGACAAAAAAATTGTTGCTTCTATAGTCATTCTACACTTGTCGCGATGTTGAGCAAATGAGATTACATGAATGATTAGTAAAGTGAAAAAACGGGAGAACAGTACAAACTGCGGCATCTGTTTTTACTAAAACTTGCCTGAGCAATTCAGATTGCTGCAGTTTCATTGCTAAGCTTCCAAAATATCGTGCATGCGATTTAGTTTGACAAACTACAAATGTCAAATAGCAGGTTTCAACAATATTTGAAATATTACTCAAGCCAAAATAAACCGGACTTCCTTATTTCAATGAAAGGAAGAACAAAATAGGCTTAGGGATGCAAGCGTACTTTTACCCGAAAAAAAATTTAGGTAGATAGAAAATTTTCAGTAATTAAATAGCACTCCAAGTGACAGAAAAATCATACATGTTTACAAAATTTAAAGGGTATACTCGGCTATATGAAAAATTCAAGTATCAATTTCAAGCATATAAATGTCACATATACATATATTCGAATTGATAAATGCAAGTAATACGGTCTGAAAGAGGAAACGGGTTATGTAACAAGAATAATAAACTAGTCAACTATCAAAAAAGGAAGCGCTGAAGGCGCTGCAGATTATAGTAGGTATATCCAAAGCATTACACAAAAAACGATATCGCACTTTCTCTTCGAGTTTCTAAAACACTCATGAAAGTTTGCAAGCAAATCGAAGCATTTTATTAAAATATCGGATGTGAAATATAACAGGAATTTAAAAAAAATTGTACACTGTTCATATATATCCGCAGGAATTATCACGTAGCTGATAGCCCTTTGTTACAGTTAATTTTCAATGATAATAGATAAGAGCTAATACTTAGTTATAGTCTGTATCAGAAAAAAGAGTAAATGACACGACCACTAAAACATACACTTTTATTTGTAACGACCGGTAGCACATGAAGATAGTTTGTTACGAAAGAAGAGCACTAACAGCATAGATATCACGAATGGCCCATACTAAGAGTATGGCAGAAAGTTCTACACAAAAAAGTTAAACAAAAAACTCAATTTTACAAACACAATCTGAAAAAAATGTGTTAATTGCCGAAAATCCGCACGCTGAATACCATGCCAAAAAACACACCTAAACTCTTTTAATAAAAGAGCCAATAGGAACACTGGAACTTGAATATAAAACTTGACCCTGAGCGTTTGACCTTAAAATATGGAAACCATTGGGTAAGCCATGCATAGCTCTGTCGTAATTTCTACGATATTCGGCCTCCCAATTCGATTTTCTTTGTTTCCATAGCTCAGCACAATATTCCACGAATAGTTTACGCCCTCGATCATGAGAAAAAGACATTTCAATCCTAAAAAGAGCAAAAAGATAGAGTATATTAAACAATGATTCGTCATAAAAATACGAAACATACCGCTTCTCAAAAAAAATCCTATGGATATATTCCCGTATTGATTCATTGCCCTTGTCAGTTATAGCATTGAGAATCCCTAAACAAAAAAGCATCTCAAAGAAATCATGACTTTTCAACCGAAAAGAAATGCATAGAAAGATCAAACGCTTACGGTCAGGATCATTCGATGAGCTACTTTTATCCCAAATCTGCTGTTGCACACGCTGCCGAGAAGGGATACATTCTGTATAATTTCTCCGCACAGGTATCTCAGGATCAACAGAAAAATCTATGTGCTGTTGGCCCCATTCCACAAATTGTGGGCGTTGAACTAATGCGAAAATGCTTGGTGAATGCGGAACACCATAATTACTCCTAGGTCCTAGGTTACCATCGATTTAAAAAAAAAAAAAACTATTTCAAGTAATGCCTTAATAGCAATAAGCGGTGAATATGGCAAAATACAGACCAAACAGTTACATTTGAATATTACAAAAAAGGCCTGCATTACAACTATACCTCTAGATGAGGAGGTTTCAAAATAACTATTTGCTTTCACACCAGAAATGTCAAGTGCCACCACATTATGATTCATAGGCGCTTTCAAACTTGGCTTGCCTAAATTATTTACTGAATTTTTGAAATAGCTCTTAGAAGATTTTGAAGGATTTTCTTCCTCAGCTTTTATAGAAAAAACAGGCAATGTTTCTGCAGAACAGCATTTCTGTTGATCATCTTGCATTATCAGAGAGGTTACTTTCGTGTCAGAAATTGGTTCGCTTGACAATTGTACCTCCATAACTTTAGAAGATTCAGTTTCTTCTATTTTATCTCCAATGGGACTAATTGGAGATGTTTCAAGAGAGACAAATGACAATTTAGGAGTCTCAACAATTCCCAAACTCGGATCAGCTTTATCAGGTGAAGCACTAGTTTCCTCTGTTAATGGGCTCGCTAGTTCAGCGTCTGAGTTGATATGATTCGCTTCTCCTTGTCCATTTTCCAATACTTCGACATGCAAAAGTGCCCCATCCATTTTCATATCCAGATCCAATATAGGAATTTCCCGTTCTGCATTGCTAAGCAGATGTGGAGAGAGGGACCCGCCTCCTGACATCAATGGGGATAAATCTTCTACCAAAATCACTTTTTCTGCTGTAGAATTTGGAATGGTCGGGTGAAAACTCCCTGATTGAAGAGAAACAAAACTTTGAACAGGCATTTCACATCCATCTGCCTTATCATTCGCATTGCTAGCACAAACACAGAAGTTTGTCAAATCAATGGGTTCATCAGGGTTAACAAACTGAAAATCAGGAGAAGTGGAAGTCTGCTTTTTATCGCTCGGTGGCATAGTCACATTCACATTCTCTGGTTTGACTCGATTTTTGCCTTTCTCTTTTGCGATTGCACGCTGCTTCGATTGTATGCTAACTGATGATACTTTCATTCTACTTAGAGATTTAACTCGCTCGCTACTTAATGGCAATCTTCTTGCTTTTACTTCATCCCCCGGACCATCCGCAGCAATTGCAACCCTATTTTCTACTTTGATATTAGCATCAATTTTCGTGGGATTCGCTACCTTAATCCTACTTTGCGGCAATCTTGCAGACGTCCCCACCTTCTCTCGTTGCAAAGAGCTAACATTTGATCGCTTAACGGTCGCTTTTTCTACGACTTTTTCATTATCAGAATGAGAAGCCAAAAATTGAATTGCACGAAGGGCGGCTCTCCGCTGTGCATCTGCAGCACTTGGAGGTTTTGCTGAACATTTATTCGTAGCAGAAATAACTTTAGGTTTGCTATTCGTTGCTTCTTTCGCATCATTACAACCTTTTGTGGGATATTTTTCGGTCATTTGACTGAGAATAGAGTGAATCTCGGTACTCAATCGTTTCTGTTGACCTGAAATAGGGTCACATCTTTCTATTACAGGTTTCACAACAGATGCACCTGCTAAAAAAAAGGACGACATTCCAACACAGTGATATCTTCATTCATTCTTTAAAAGTTTATTGCGACAAAAAAATATTCAAACGTATTACTTGCTGTTCCTCCAGGAGGCGCTGCATTTGCGACTTTAGCATTGGCCATCTTAGATACAGTAGCTTTATGATGCGCTCTTTCAATTTTAGCGGATTTTCCTAGGGCAGCACTTCTTTTTGCAGCAGCATGCCTAGATAAAATCGTAAGAGATATACTATAGTATGTAGTTTCAAAGTATATTGTATGAATCAATTTTCACAGACGTTCACCTAACTTTACCTAGGAAGAGCTGTCTCTTGTACAGTCTTGTAAATTGGGCCTTTTTTTTCCTTATCGAGTTTGGCGCTAGCCTTAAAATAATTAGAACAAAAAAGAAACTGATGACTGTCTGGAAATTCTTTGTTCGAGCAATTGATTACAAAAGAGATTATGATATTCACAAAATGAAACGCTGTAATTAAAAAATTGCGGTTTACGCCCTTACCTTCTCCACTACTCGGTAAACCATTCTTGCGCCCTTTGAATTCAACAGAAGACGAAATAACGCAATAAACAATCTCTGTATAAGCCGTATTCTTCCTGGGGATTCTTGAGGAGCGTATCATGTGGAAGCCGAGCGTTGTAATTTTACCAGCTTGTAAGCAAAGATGAAATCATGCGAACGGATTCAGTAAATGAGGATATCATCTCACCTTGAAATGCTCCACTCCTTTCAAGTAGTGACGACGATATACAGGTAGAATTCTACGCAAAATCAAGTGTAGTATGAATCATTCAGCAAATTTCCTAAAGACTTATTTCAAATTCATAGGTACAAGTGCGTGAAGGAATAAAAAAGACGGCAGGAGACAAATTCTAATGAATGAAACGTCATTTCAGGAGCAAGTAGTGCGGTACGGACAATTCAGAACTGTGCATAGGTATAGGACATAATATAGGAGCATACAAAACTCGATCATAAGTTGAGGATTAAACAATATAGGCACGCTTTTGAAGAAAAATAGAAACAGCGAAAGACAATGAGACATGGCAACGAAAAATCACGCGGTGACTTTTCAATATGCTGAATAGGGCAAAATAAGACCCAAGGCTATAGGAAGAGTGCAGAAATTTGAAGAAAATGAACAAGGAAGTTTACTCGTTCGTACGTATGATATCAAGTGTGCTCGCTAGAAGTGAGTAGAGAGAAATTTGTGAAAATCGATGCAAAAAGCCGCGTGAAAATACTAGAAAAAACGCGTCAATAATCCGGAAATACGTGTATACAACATATCAAAAATTTTATGCTTTTCCTCACAAACAAAGAGTGACCCCACATTTTGCACGTAGAAATCACCGTTAACGCGGTCTCTGCAAGAGTTGCGCAACCTACTGTATGCGACGGTTACGGCCGTTACGAAGAATTCGTGCGGCGGACGAATTCACGGATTGTGCTTGCTTGCTCCTACGTGAATACTTCGAAAAGTTGTGTTTATGAAGAAAGCTCATGATATGTCGCCATTTTTTTGCTCTACAACAGGCTTTAAAGAAAAACTAATTCATTGCTTTAATTAAGCTTGCATTGAAAAGATTACCGGGAAACATCATGAGCCTGATCCAAAATGAAAAATTTGTAATTTACGTACTGTGCATCAGGTGTTCTGTCCACATGAGCTCCGCTCTCAGCTGTTCATGCCGTTGATTTCTCGTTCATGTAGGAAATAAATTTTATTATAAATTTAGCCGCTTATTCTCATGAACCCCAGATGTCACTGAATTGCCGGAAAAATGAAGTGCTTCTTTCCGGCATTGATAATGCAAGACATTCAGCAATGCAGTAGTAGTAGTGACGGTAATAAAAAGTAGAACAGGAACTAAAACAGGTAGGAAAATACACTTTGAAATATTGGCAAGTATTCAAGTGAAGTGCGTTATCCCTCGTGGTTTTATCATCCTAGTTGCAGAAATAAATAACCACATTATTTTTTTCTTTACTTTTTTGAATCGAGCTTTTACTTTTCGTTATATCCTGTAAACGAGCTATAGCTCATTTGGCCGATCGAGTTCGATCCCTGCCGGAATAGTGAAGTAGAGAATAGGGTAATGTAGATGGAGTAGGCAATAACTACTTAGTGCTTGTATCTTAATATCCTAAATTAGTTGGGATGAGGAAAATTCCTACTCTATGATCGAAACCTACTTACACTCTCAAAGCAATGGGCTCTCGCAACTTCCCCCCTCATTTGTGGGACTGGACTATGAAGTCTATTTAGTGCAGATGAATTGAGCACATTTAAGCGCAGGATTGTTTTAATTAGCTATTCCAAAGGGCAACTTGTTATCTACTACGAAGGATAAGGACTTTAAAAACTAAAAGTATAGAAATGTAATTTTAATTTTGAAGTTGCATAAATTAAATTTTTTCTAATCGCATGTCTTGATTTTTATAATAACATGCATATAGCAATGTAAATATTTACAACGAATAAACAAAATCCCATAATACTAGCACTAAAATGATCACATGATGCAGTTGATACGTAAAACACAAAGAAAAATGATGATGTATGTGTCAAATGAATAAAAATAAAGTTACTTGAATTTACGTTGTACAACTTTTTAGTAATGCAGAGTATCTTACTATCTGTATTATCAAAGTATAGTTATGCCATTCAATTGGCGAAAGAAGCAATATTAACTATTTAATTTTACTTTATTATGAAGAAATTGTGTAAAACTTTACCCTAGAGGATTGAAATGCATTTTATAGATTCCAACAATTAATTCAATAATAAAAAGTATTACAAAACATAATTTAGACCTTGCCTTTAAAGCATTATTCATAAGAGTGGTGAGAATTTCTTTATATCATTGCTTTTATGTGTTTTGCTGATCGTTCTTTCTTTCCAGTATTTTAGAAACAACAAACAAAAGCAGTGTGCAGACAAAACTACGCATTAAGAATGTACAGACCCATTTGATTCAAAATTATCATTGTTTTTGTCTCCAAATTTTTCAAACTTTTTTAGTGTCCAAACCAATCCCTTAATTAAGCCCTAGTATTAAATTTTAAATAATGCAAGAACCGCTGCTATGCACTATTATCATTCTGGAGCAATGATTCTTAGATGAAGACTGCTCTTGAAAGATACACATGCATAATGGCTGAATGGTAACAATGATTGAAAATAATTCCCCATTTTTTTAAACGAAGCCTCATACTTCAATCTGCAAAGATTTCCTGACTGTACAGAAAACTCGACTAAAAAAGTTTGATTTCAGAAGAAAATCATATTATACTTGCTAGGTTAAAATTTTGTGACCTTTTTTGGCCGTTTTTTAGTTTATATATTAATTTAATCGGAGTCATCTTTTCTCGCAATTGAATTTGACAGCCTGAAAAAAAATTAAAATTTTATTTAGTTATTCGTATATACAAGTTGTCTAAGAAGATATAAAATTAACGTAGAATGATTTCTAAAGAAGTTTTAGTGCCAGGTGAAAAGTCAATCATTTGCTATGCCAAATATAAAAATAGCTGAAAAAGTGAAAATACTTTTATTAATAGGCATGTTTTCCAAAGCATACAAAGTTGATGTCCAATGTTATATCTTCAATAGGGATTTATAAAGTTTTTGAAGACCAACAATACTTATGGACATACACAATTATGACCAAGCAGAGTGAAGGAAATTGGTACTTGATCGACTTATATCCAGTTTGATTTTATTCAAAGAAGCTACATTCACGGCTAAAATTATTATAAAAAAATTTGACAGTGCAATATTGTGTTGAACACTGAAACAGCTCAACATAGCTAAGAAGGATTTTTGGCAAAATCAGACCTTAAAATTCGTAGACAAATATAAAATTTTTCGCATGATTCTGTATCGTCAAACTTGAGATAAAACGTTTCTTGTTTATTGACTATTGCATCAATAGCTGAATAAAAATAAAGAAAAGTTAAGCAAAATGTCTTTTTACTCAAATATATTACTGTGAATGCGTCGATTTTATACTGTTCGACTGGATTCAGTTAAACCTTAAGTGTTTATCATCATCACGATATAAACTACCAACATTTCAGAAGAACTATAATATAACTTGCAGGTATTGTCCATATTGGGGCGAGTTTGAAGACATTTGTGTTGCTACAGTAAAAGTAGTGAAGTTTTTAGGTTTTAAATGCATCAAATCAGAAATAGAAGTGCTGCGCTATCAAATACTTTTGCTTACAACCGTAACCAGTAATACTGGAGTAACAATCAAATATATTCTTTTATTACTTTTCAGTTTGCAAGTTAACTTAAAAACACTACTATACAGTATTTACAAGAAAATAAAATGAATGGAGAAAAAAGTCACTCTCACCAAGAAGATCTTCCCGCATGGTTCCCACAGCGGATATACTAGGATATGCTTTCCAAAGATCATATCCCCATAAAATAGCTTTAACCTACTCTCATGCAGTGAACAAGATGATTTCGCAAAAAAAGTAAAATCTAAGTACGATACAACAAAATTTACATCAATACACTGAATCCTGCTATCGTGCTATACCTTATCCCATGTTATCATGCCATATTCAGAAATGGAAGCATCCTCAGATTTAATTTCTAATCGGAAACTCTGAAAGCATGATGATTTATTCAAGGTCGTATTTCCGCCAGCTGCTTTTTCAGAAAATTGCTTTTGCTTGCAAAGAAGCAAGCACGCATGTTTCCTTGGGAATCCAGACACTCAATGATGGCATGCAAGGTATAAGAAAGACCAAACATAAGACTAGGTGTGTTTATTCTACTTTCACGCTAACTTGAATGGCACTATCCAGAAAGAATGTGCATTTTTCTGATTTCCCTGAGTAACACAAGCAAAAAACTTTTCAACTATTATCCATTTGATATCACAAGTACTCAAAAGCAGTTTTTAAAAAAAAATTCAAAAGCCTACCTTTAACTGGATCCAACAACTCCAGCGATATTCCTGGACCACAAGCAATTTCTATAAATTCTTTCACCAGAACTTGCAATTCCCGTTTTTTCTATCAAGTAAAAACATTAGTGATATTACGGACGGTAGCTTGAAGAAAACATGAACAAAATAATTGCGGTTTTTATTGAACTTGGTCTATCAAATGCTCACAATAACTAGATTTCAACCAATAGATTCTATCCTACATTTCTACCGCTGTTCGTGCTTCAGTGGTTGGTGCTGCTGATTCCTGTGGTGGCTTCGCGACTGATAGAACTGCATCGGGCGACTCTGCAATGCCCGCTGGAATTTCACCATCTTCTGCAACAATTTCACTCTTCGGTTCCCGCGTCGACTGTGACAAAGGAGATATATACTCACTTTCGGCAAACTGAATACTCTTGTGGGTTTTATCTTCCTTGATGGCTGCGTCATCTGCTTGCACTTGAATTGGAGTAGATGGAGGGGCAACTGCACAAATTTCATATGCTAATATGGCTTGTAATTCCGGATATTGAAGCTTTATAGAATTAGACATACACAATTCTATGGAATTTTCCAACACATAATAATAGCTGAATATGTTAATTTTTTGTCTCAACAAGTGCATAAAATTTAACTTGCTCCGCTAATTGCAATTAAGAGCAAACATTTGACAGATGTGATATTGATTTTACATCTTCGTTTTCGTTTGCTACACTTAAAAGCCGATAGTACATTTTTAAAATTCCAGCAAATTTTCATTTCTCTTCATGCATTCACTAATGGTAATCAGACAATTATAATCAAAACTTATGGTCACCATTAAATCCTGTCTTCATGTCGTGAAAGTATGGTACAAAGTGAAAAATGAAGGAAATGCAAAAAACAATAGCTCTTTAAATATTAAATTTTGGTTTAATTAAGTGTGAGCAACCAAATAAAAACTCAAATATATAAAATGCAGAGATTGAATCTTCACGTGACCTCATGCAAAGAAATATTTTGCTGTAGAAATGAAAGAAAGATTTAGAAAACTTGCTATAAAAACGTTCATTGTACGACAGTGAAAAAGTTACTTTCCGAATTGATTTTAGAAAGCTTACAACGTTATCTTAAGGTATCGCCTATATATAGGGTGCCTTCAGTTTATAAACATAAAAAAGGTCATTCTTTATGATTTTTCGCTTATTAAAAGCAACCTACATTGTAAAACCCCGATTTTATCCACGTTTCCAATTCTTAAGACTTATATTATGTCTTAAAAGCAAATTTAAGAATACACTGAAAGATATGCTAACACAAATTGTGCTAAATCCTATTTCTCACTTTTAAAAAGTAGGAGAATTTGAGTTCAGAATTCTTCGTATTTTACCCTGCTTTAAAATATTTCGAACTTGTGATATACATGCTAAGACTGACTTTGTGAAATGGTTTCTTCTTTCAAAACGATCCCAATATTCTGAGTTCCCGCATTTACTTCAGGTACTTCTTCGAATGTACAGCAGCTTGAGCAAAATTCACAGCACTTATCCATTGAATGTGTCAATCGTTCTAAAGTGAATATGGAGAAGCTTTCTAACGAAAAATTTGTACCGCCGCGAATAATTCTAAGAGATACTCGCTGGTCGTTCAAATTCCATGCCGAATTTTACGTAGAGATGACCGATTCTATGCTCGATGTAATTCTAAGAAATATTGGGCACCTTACATTAAAATTGCTGTCACTAAATTGTTTTGAAAAGCAAAACTGGAATACTACCAGCTGAAGCAGCATCATCTA